>JASJUZ010000617.1:0-219407 GCA_037159825.1 Tupiocoris notatus | reverse complement strand
ATTGTTGTGACCATCTAGCGACCATAACTATGATTTAACAATGTAACCAATACTCCTACGTTTAAGATTTCAAAAATTGCAAAATGCACTAAAACTCTCCAATACTAAAACCGCTACAGCGCGTAATAGAAAAAAATCCGCGATCCAAAAATGTTACCAAATCAACGTTTTTCGATACATTTCAATTGTTTTGAAGAACCGAAACTGAAATCGAAATTCTATAGGTTTTTCAGTCGGTTTCAAGCATCCCCTATTTTTTCATCGAAATCCTACCGCCCAGTTTCTCAATCAGTAGTCCTCATCGTCGTTGCATAGTTATATAATATATCTAGTTTATTAGTATATTATATTAAATGTTATTGTTATACAAGACCTTCTTTACTAAACGAAAAATGAGAACAATAATAATAATAACAACACAAAAAATACGATTTCAATTCAAAATGCTTCAGTTATCATAAGATGAGCAAACGCGTTAAGACATGTAGGTTGCTCAAACAACGAATCCATGCTTTCTACTGATCGAGATTTGATTAACATTTGAGGGTTTTCTCTTGGGGATGAAATCATTGCCAACTCTACGCAACCAACTCGCTGAATATCTGTGACTTACTGCCCTTCAATCATGCAAACCCCTATGTCCTTCCGCTCGAATGCAATGAAGGACAGCACCAGAGGGGTAGGATGGCCTGCAATGACATCCTTGCTCAACGCATTTGTGAAATGATTTATCATCAGAGACATTTCCCACACGTCAAGACCTAAGAACGAGGGGATTTATAGGAGATGCCAGATTCAGCCCCCCGTTTCAGAATCTAGAGTACTGATTTAGAATGCTTATCCACCGATTCGTGCGCGATTCAATTAGCAAACGTACGCAAGAAGGATACGTTTTATTAGATGCTGCACATTATATTCTGCATAGACATAGCATTTCCGAAGACATAGTTATTGACATTTTGAACTTGTTGTCGCCCTTACTGAGAGGTTCCATTTGTCCCACAATGATCATTTTCTCCCAACGACATGTTGACATTCATCTTATAGTCGACCCAGCGTTAAAATCATATTAGGAAACCTATTAGGACATAACCCTAAAAAAAAACAGCATTTTTTTCAATCCTTTCGATGACTGCGGTATGAACGGTCCTAATGAAGCGGTCGGAAAATAATTTCTTTTTAAGTATGTGCAACAATTTCAGTTTCCTTAACAACTTTTCAAGTCTCGATTTTATAAGTTAGCAGCGAGTTTTAGATGTATCAATAATAAACGGGATGCGGGGAAAACTTGAAGAAAATATACTAATATTCAAATTAGTGGAATTGAAAAAATGCTAAAATATCTCGATGAATGATACGACAACAATCTACAACTACCTACATGATTATCATTGCAATAGCCAAACTTTTCAAATACATTATGAATCGTAATATAGCACAGGAAAGGGCATAGTTTCTCTCCACCCTGCGTTCTGAGTTGGGAGGAAGATGTGGGTGGCATTCTCATCCCTCAATTTCACGGAGAGCGACGACGTGTGCATCGAACCATTTCATATAAGCCATAAACGACGAGTTATTCCCTATCATTCTCATTCTACTCGTACCGAATTGTCTCTATCTGCTGAATTGCATTTTTGTTTTCGAGTTTCAACGAATAAAGCATTTATTCAAGACAATGGAGAAGATGTCTGACGATGTATCCTCGTAATAGAAAGATAGTTTTAACCGTAGTGAGGGAGAAGTATGTTCGTACTGGGTTGGTGAGGGGGAGAAGAACTAGGCGACTTGTTCTCCGATTTTTTATTTACTGGCCGAGTACTTTCGCCCTTCGGGCATCCTCAGGGCGATGTGGAACCATAGGTCCCCCTCACCAACCCAGTACGATGAGAGATGCGACGACTCAACCAAGGAGAAGTATGTTGATTTAAAGCGATCGGTTGCAGAAACAGTCTCCTAATGAATTGATGACTCACCATTTAATTATGCATAAAATTACTAAACCTTCTATGCAGTTTAAGCCGTCTGATTTCGAGGTGCCAAAGACATAAACGTTTTCGAAGGCTGTAATTCCACTTATTGACTTGCAGCTTCTAACCGTGGTACAGGTAATCGCCGTTGATCCGAGGGATTTCCACTTCCGCTCAACGTCCCCGTACGAATTATGCATGGTGATCCGTTTCGACCCTAGCCCCCAGGTTGATAATTCCCACCATCAGTATCAACTATACCCAAGAGGTATAATGAGACCCAATAATCTTCACAGTCAGTACGCTGCTTGTTAAAGCTGCTACGATGACGTTGCCAAAGCTGCTCAGTCATATATAATTATGTGAACGTTTTTTAAGCTCTCAAGCTCATCATACTATAGTATTCCATATTTCAAATTTCGCTCTTTATTCCCACTCTGGTTTAGCATAGGATCAATACAAGGGGCGTTTGATTTCACTTCACCATTTAATCTATTGTTCCATGTACTGAGCAACTATACCAATTTCTCCAAAAACAATAACTGAATAGGTTTGAGAATCTATTCGAAAAGGCAATCGGCCGGTGTCTTGACGAAAAATTCTAATGGTAGAGTTGAAGAATCACGAAAGGAGCCATGCAATCAGCCACGCCCGGCTACTATTCGTCCTCAACTTAGCTGCGCCCTTGGAACGAACCGAGGAAAAGCAATCCTCTTTATATCCTGCTCTCTTCGAACGGACTCTTAAACGAATGGATGGGCGTTCCTCTTCATGAGAATATAGAGGTCGTCTAGGCCTACAGAAGAGGCACGAACACGTCTCTCGATGTTAAGGGGTAAATGTACCGACCGTGTTATGGAATGAATCCTCCCTGTGTATAATTGTTAGGTAAAATGTAGATACGAGTTTCCCTCAATATCCCTTCGACAAACATGGAAATTAAATGCGGATATTTCAGATGATATCTGCGTTTAGATAAGTAGGTATAACCGTTTAAATTTAGGCGGGAGGCTTTGTTAATTTAAAAAAATAAAAATAATTAAAAAATAAACGCTGCAAAAAATGATTGTACCATGGTTTATTAGTCCCTCGCTTCAATAATGATTTGTTCTTATTTTAAAAGCTCCTAGAACGATGTCGTTTCTAAATGAAACGTTGACAGAACACATTGTTACAAAAGTTTCTGAAATTCAAACCTAATGAATATGGGTAAGTAGGACTTAATCGGATTCAGGACTGGAATCACTTACTTGATGTGTCGTAATGTACCCCTAGTAACTCCTCCATGCAAGATTTTATCGACGTTATTCCTGGAGGGGTGGGAGGCCAGCACATTATTCCATCCCATGACCAGTGGCAGAATCCAGCTCTCTCCACTGTCGTATCTTTTCTTTCCAGCGCTTTGCATATCTAAACAAATTATGATATTATCGGTGACTTTTTCTGCCACTACTACGAAGGTATTTGAGATACCTTTTAAAAAGAACTATTGACCAACCATTTGAAAATTAACCGTACAGCAGAGGAATCTCTTGTTGTACAAATAAAATACTGATCTACGATCTCCCGCGTCCTACGGTACTCACGCGTCAGTTAACTTCGGCGTCAGCTACTGAAATATTAACTGACACAATGGACTTTATACAATAATTATTCACAATCAATCAACAATCATTTTGAATAGGGACGGAGACTATTTTTTCTTGCGCGTTTGCAAGAAAAAAAATCACAAGCAAAAAAAAGAAAAGATTTTATTAAAAATGTTTAAAAATCCTCCGAAATTAAATGGGTTCTGAGCATATTCACATTCTCTAGTTCCACAGAAGCCAGCGAAAAAGGCTCGAATACGTTCGAGTCCTCTCTGATCCCTGCGGTTGGGCTCCTGTAGAGGTAGAAAATGCGACCACTTAAGTCCCCAGATAAATCAAGTTAGGTTCCGGTCTGTGAAAACTGTTCTTCATTGAAATTTCTGATGCAACCAACTTGACCCCCCATGTTATCAACAGACCTTGAATGGTAAACCAGTACAACATTTGGAAATGAATATAATATAACAAGTATCAACATTTTCGTTCTCTACATCATTACTTTTAAATTCATCATATTCAACTCACTTTTCGGTGAAGTCGTGCGTGACATTTGAGGTACTCAGAAAAAGCACCAGTTCGTTTTCTTCAAGTGTGTCCAACGATTCGAATGGATCACCCTGCAAGAAAAACATTGTATTTCAGTGTAAGGCAACAATTACTAATTTCTTCTGATGCAGGTGATTATTTTATATTTTTGTTTGGGTAGAACGTCTCTCGGTTAAATTAATTATAGTTTACGTCCCTTGCCCGATGTGAACTGAAACATTTATTTTGGGACGTGGTTTCGGTAGGTTTTTTTAAAATAATATGAGTCCAGTACGAACTGATGATGATGATGTTGTGATCTGCGATTACCAGGAGGTTTATCAAGGAAAGTGGATTTTTTTTCTCCTTTCGTATAACACTTTGTTAGTTGATGTGTGTCCAGTGGTTACTAATAGTGGTGCTCCTTATGTTGTGGTTGCCTATTCAACGAGGGGGCGCTAATCTGTTTATATTTTCCTTCCCTCAGACAGGGTCACAATCTCGCTATCATGTCGCGGGTTTTCGGCCATAACGCTGAAGGTAACCTGCGTAATCCCACGCAGCCTTTACGATCGTAACGATAAAGGCATGGGATTACTTGGAACCGCATTTTAAAGAAACCTTATTCTAATATCTCTGCAGAAGGTTCAATTCCGGTTTGGGTGAAACCTAACCAAACATGGCTTCAAGTAGATAGGAGCCAGATATGTTTTAAAAAAATTTCACATCTAAGTAAAAGATTTACAAGTATTGCAGTTTTATGATTTTTTAGCACGAGGGAAGATAGTGCGCACTTGAGGTGGATACCCTCAAAATATTGAGTTGGAGCAATATAAAAGGTTGTGGCTACATTGCTTGTTGGCGTTGTCTGTGTAGCTCACTCTATGGCGAATTCCAACTCTTCTTCTTCTTCTTATTCTTTTTTTTTTTTTTTTTTTTTTTTAAATCAACCATTATTCTATCGCGCTCCATAATATACTGCCTAGTCAAGTGTGACCACGCTTGATGAAATCTATGTATCAATCCGTCTGTATAAAATCTATCAAAGTATGTATTGGTGAATCGATCGAAAATCGCTTAAATGTTATGTTATGTTAAATGTTATGTTATTCAGTTTTTTCGGAACATTTCTCCATGATATCAAAGAAAGTACAATGAGATCTGAGACAGCGAACGCTTATGTGGTTGCATCGCTGTCTCAGACCTACAAGCGGTTTTTCGTATATTATGAAAAAAAAAAAAACATTAATCTATGTCAGTTCAAGCTGGCTGTATTTTTATACCATTTGTCCGATATAGAAACTTTCAACACCAGAAGAAAGTTATCTTACCAATTACAAAGTTACATTTTACTCATACACTACTATGACTGTTTATGATTTTTTGAACTAGTTATTCAAGCTTATTCTCCACTAACTAGCAGAAGCAAAAGCTCCTGCAGATAGCGTTCTTTATGATAAAAACCACTCAAGTTCAACGGATATGTTTTATCAGCCGGTATATTCCCTTCAATGGCTTGGGAAGTAATCGCATCATTATTTATTCAGTGTCTCACATTCCCTTGAGGAGAAGGGCTCAATCCACCCCTAAACCCAGTTTGAGGACTTCAAAGCATAACACGCTTTGCTTTTGAATTCCTCCGAGTTTGGTAAGAAAACGAAACTTGAAGAAGATTCGCTTTGTAGAACTTTACGACGGGACCTTAGCGATGGGGTAACCGTTGAAAAAGTTTCGCTGGAATGAGGAGGACAAATAAACGAATTGGCAAGCAAACGCAATTTTTCGCTGCACATGGAGGAGATAGTGTACTATTAATTCCGCTGTACTATACAGGCTTAACATTTCAACTTACTACTATTTTGATCAAGTCTTATTAAATTTTTTCTTCCACTGAATAATTAGAATCTAGCTCAGGCGGATATTTTTTCAGAAGACCTTTTTAATACGGGTTGCATTTTTATGACTAGTTGTAAACATATGAATCCTGGATCTTCGACAAAAAATCAGTAAGCGTTGACTTCACATAAACGCGCAAAAAACCGTGATTTTTAGTGCATTTATTTTCGTCTTCTTTTAAAACGTAATGTAGGAGTTTTGGTTACTTTGTAAAATCATACGTCTCTAATTGTCACAATAATCCGCCAATCACTAGGCGTTAACCAGAAGAACGTAAGATTGAACGAAGTAATCAAAACTCTCACGTTTAATTTTTAAAAAAAAAAACACCAAGGTGCACTATTATCTATTATTAACTCTACAATATCTATGTCACTTCATGAATTCAACGAGCACTGACATGAACTTTGAAGGAACTACTAAGGTAATGAGAGGCCTTGGTGTGGTGTTGCCGTGTTGATGACACATTCCGCATAAACAATAAGTTTATAACGTGGGTAAAATCAGATTCTCCAGTTCTAGTTTATTCATACCGGATCGGCATTTTTATCTATTAATTATTGTTCATTAATAACTCCTTTGAACATGTTCCTCGATTTTTTTCAATTAGCCCCGATGTTTGTCCTAACAAAACTATTTCACAGCAGTAAGTATAAAATTATTAGTACCCAATTTAGTCTAATCAAGGGTGAAGGATAAGTTGTATTAATTTTACAAAAGGTATAAAAATATTGAAATGCAATGAGATGATTCAACCGGGCATTATAGTCTACTGAAAAAAATCTAGTGAAAATACAGTCGAGTTGGAATTAAGCAAAAATCGCCAATTGAAACGAAATTAATCGTGCGTGGGATCGCTGTGCCTACTGCAACTCAGCAACCTAAGCGCGGAGGCGGTTATCGTTATTGCGTTTCAATAATAAAATTCTTTCCTCAAGTATGATGATCGGTGTTTTAAAAAGTTTTAATCGCTTTGCTATTGATATTTTCTGAGCATGAAGAACCTTTTGTATAGAAATGGCAACATCACTTAAACAAAGCCCTTCCACAACACACCAGTTCTGTCAGGAGAGATAATATTTTTATATTACTCCCTTCGAAAAAATACCTCTCTACAATTATGTACAGATAATATAACTTATACAATACTACTGTATAACTATAATATTACTAATAGTAGTCTTATATAATTTAACACGACTATACTATAGTCGAGTAGCTTCAAATTGAAGAAATCTTTGAAGTGTTGTTTATTTGAAATTGTTACTTACGTTTTCCAAGTTTTCTCAAACACCTAACTGGATTGATTCCGAGCGAATTCCTACGAATTTCTGTGACTACCATCAAAATCTGTTATGTCTACTGACAAACAAAACGTTTTATTTCAGTCAATGGTGAAACGTTGTGCTATGCATGCACTTCGATGGTCCAAATAGAATGCGAGTATATTTACGGTTTTATATCAACTTACGGAACACGGAAACGTTTTTAAAGAAAGTGTGCCCTGAAGACAATATGGTCTGTGCAACCTACATTTGGACTGCAGGTAATAATTACCTTGATCTAGAGTTAAACGATTGTGACCTACTGTAATAAGAGTTAGAGGATCTCCCAGCTACCTACACGAACGTTTCGAGAGGTTGAGTTTTGGCGACTCAGTTTTTACCATCTGTATGGAGAGGTGGAATCTATAGTTATTACAGTAGTAACTATAAATGGGTAGATAGGTATGGGAGTTTCAAATTCTTTGTATCGTAAAATGTATTGGTGTTACAACTGCGCAGAGTTTTAGCAAGATAACATTTCCAACTATAAGTTTTCCAAGATTTGTAACTTGCAAACAGTGGATGACTTCAACAATAGTCGTCAATTCAGATGTTTGAATATACCAAAAGGTAGGTAATTTAACTGTCCACATTTTCCCCATGTACTACCTATCCATTTTTCAACCGTTTGAGATATATTCAACATATTACTGGAATACACACAAAAAGATCACATTTTCGATCATTTTCGATTATTTTCATCATGTTAGGGCAAAAGACACAAATAATGAACCATATAATATACACAGCGTCAACTATCATTATACTGAATTTGAGCAAAATCGAAATCAAAAACTTTTTCACGAAAAATTCAAGGGGTCCCTGCAATTTTTTAAACTGATCAGTTAACGATTCTTTACTCGCCTTTCAATACAGATAAAAATCTGAAATTTTCAGTAAAGTTGTATCCTACCAATATCTATTTTTTTTTTTTTTTTTTTTTAGAAATATTGGAAAACTTGCAATCGGCTACTCTAGCTCCGGCAAAAAACCACCAACGAACAAATTCCTGTACTTTTTCGTTTAAAGAATTTACCCAAGAACTTTTTTTAGGGAGATTTTTTTAAGAAAATCGATTATAACTACTTATACCAAGTGCGAAAACGTCGGTTCCGAATTACTTTAATTTTAATCCCTCCGCCCATTTTCTCTACCAATCGTACAAATTAAACGTGTAATTATTTTTCTTATATTGCAGATTTTGGAACCGGAAAGACTTATTTAAATCGTGATTGTGTGAGTTCCCCACCAGAACATTACTGCGAGCACGTTAAAACAGTAATGAACGGAATAGGAACGAAGTAGAATTCGAACCAATCAAGAATTGCATTGTTTGCAATTCTTCTCTTTGTAATACAGAGGAAATAAGAACTATGATGAAATCGACGTCCTATAGCACTCTCCAAAAAACGCCGTTGTCAGTCATTGTGGTAATCTTGTTGAAAAACTACTTCGTGAGCTAACTTTTTCAAATGCTATTAAAATAGAATATTATGAAACATTTTTTGTAGTTCTCATCGTACGTTATAAGTCTATTTATATCCAGCTCTATGAACAATAAGTTTGATTATTCATTAAATTTATCTGGGTTAAACCGTTTGCGTTTTTAATTTGTGAAAACTGCAAAAATTGATTTAGAACAGACAAAAATGCTATGGATACTCGAGTGGAAGGCTTAATGTTTTTCTTCGAAAGCAAGTAGTTGATAAATTAAGTCGTAAAATTGTGTGACAGAACAGAGGGCGCTAACTTTCATGAGAGGTGTTGTATCTTTACAGTAGCATAACAAAGTGTGCATAAATATTAATAAAGATTGCCGTATTTTACAAGCATATTATTAGGTCAGCTTAACTTCATTTAAGAAATCAAGCTCTTAAATTGCTATGAGACCACTGTATTTAAAAATGTTAAATTCTTGTTACCGTTGAAAATCTCGAAAATTTAAAATAGGTATGACTGCCGAGAAGTTTGAAGTGAAGTCTGTTATAAATATCGATAGTAAAATAGATTAATTGACGATTGAAATTAAAAAAAAAGATACATTTGGAAGAATCCTCTTTTGACTCAGAACTATTGGAGGCACACTCTCTAGCCACTCAAAGCTCATAAAAGGGTACATAAACACCGAGCTGTTCACATGTCCACAAATTTGGGGGACGGGGGACGTACGTATTAGTACAACTAACAGTTAATGTTCTTGAAATGTTGCCAAAACTTCTACTCCACAAAAGGACACCAGGCAATTAACACCGCGCAGTACTACTCCCACCAAAACAATAACAATAATTGCATAAGAATTTTATTGAAAAGTTATAACCAAAAATTTTGGTCAACTTCCAAAACAACGCATCTTTGTTCAATGCTAGTTCTATTATTATGGTCGTCATTTTAATGCTATTGTATCAAAACTCAAATGTCGTCCAGGTTGTAATAGGAGGTGCTGACAAAGATGGAGAGGACTGGCTTGTAACATGATAACAACATCGACGCCGCAAGAGAAGATCAATATCAATGAGCAGGAAAATGCCGACACCTCGAATGTATCGGATATTATACCGCACGTGCAAATCGAATCTCCCGAAATTTCGAACAATGGAAATCTTATTTGGAATACGTTTCTCAATTCTGACAATGCAAGAGTGATAATAAAGCGAGAAATACCCTCTTCTGAAGATCCTGGAAACACTACGGTGACAGCAGGAACTGAAATTCACCATCAGAAGTTGAAAAATGATTCACTACATAGTGCTCCTGATTCTGGTGACCCAAACCGAGAGAAGGAAACCAACTTGACCGATCAGGTTTCAAAATATCAACACCTGGTACATCACTATCATTACAATTCGCATATAAAACAGGAAAAGGTCGCTCCTTATTAAGGCCCAATACATAGAACAACGACTCTATCAATTACCGTGACCAAAGCAGTTCGGGATCTGTTTTGATAGCGGTGCTATAGTAAGGCGAACCATCAAGTTATGAGAGGCTTAAAAAAGGTCTTTGGACCTTGCGGGGAAAATGCAGATTACTCAATTCCAGAACTATTATCGACTGTAAGAACTCAATGTTTCCACTGGTGGTGGAAAGTACTCGGCTAGTAGAAAAATAATCAAGTTCTGAGAAGTTGCATGGTTCACTTCACCGCCTTTTACATGTCGGAAAATGCGAATCAGATGAAAATTTGTTCTTGTTATGGGAAAAAAACCTTATTTTTTTAAACAACGATTGGGTCATTTGCAATGTATTGATGTAATTACTGCTATATAATTAATATCGATCTGGTTTCATATGCATCCAGGAATTAAGAGGATTGATGCTATCTTATAACAGGATATTGAAAATATTAATGCATTCAATTTACAAGTAGTGCCAAAAATTATTTCGCAGAGAAATTCCGATGTTGGACGTGCACATCATTGATTTCATTGATTGTGACATGCTGATGCTCCAAGGTGAACATGGAATAGTTTTCGAAACACTGACGAAGGCTTGTCCTTCCAAATATTGTGGTTTCTACGCTTTTACCACAGGTTAGAATCTTGGATAAACCAATGGACGTATTTAAAGCCAATCAATTTAAGTTTGAACGAGTGAAGTATTTGAACAATCAATTAACTAATGCATTAGTGACGCTCTTAATTACGATATCGTTAGGTTCACATAAGCACTTGCGCGTTATTACCTGATTCACGCGATTTCTGTTTTTGGTCCCTTGGCTAGTTGTTCAATAACAGTTGTAGTTACTAACACATAGTTTATACTAAAGAAATAAAAAATTCGTGACAAGGCGTTGCCTGTTGTTGGTTATACCTGTTACTGACTCAAACATGGAAGTACTGCGTGATTTATACGTTTTTAAATGAATATGAAAAAATTTCCTCCATAATTTGACTATCAATTATTATTAATTTCTCACAGATGTTATTTATTAACAAACACTTTTCAGATTATGGTCAAGGCTTTACGGTATTAAACCGACATTGTGTTGAAAATGCAAGTTCGTTTTTGCGATCAAGCTTATGCTTTCCTAGACATTATCAACACAACTGTCAAGAACGAATGCGATGTCTGCAACTTTCATTTATGCAACGGCCCGAATAATGCCGACCCATTATTCCAAAGAACTATTTGGCAGCGACTCCTTAAGAATGTAATTTTTACGGTTATGCACATCATATGGAATTTAGAGAATAAATAGCCCGAGTCTTGCGTCAACCAGTGAATATTGTTCTTCAAAAAAGTCAGTAATCTGGTTTTAGAGTTACTTATCAAGAACAACTATACGACCGTATACTATAACGGTGATTTAAAGTTCTCATGATATCATTTGAAGTTTGCATGACTGTGATCTCAAAATTGACAATCGAAAATTCGAAGTGGATCATTATTGGAAGTTCGACTTACTTGTTGTTTGTGGCAATGGAGGCAATGGACAATTGGAATGCTTCAAGAGATTCAATATAAAGCATAAGATAGAGGCTCATACCAAATTGCAGTATTTCACTATTACACACTTACCATTGTGGAATAGAAGATTCACGCGTCCATCTGAAAAAAAAAAAAAAAAAATTACCAATTAAGTAAATAAAGTTTTTTTTTTCATCATTAAAATTGATTTTCCAAGATAGCATCGAAATCCGCGAAAATTGGCCAGGTTTCAATGAACAGTAGAAGAATAATTAAAAATGGTTGTAACATTGATGTCCAAAGAGGCAACCGCTAATCTGATGGAGGCTATTCAGGATAAAACGTCCATTTCTCTGGAGACGTTATCGAAATTGGATCTCAATAGAGCAAGCTATAATACTGGTAACAAGGATTAGTGGACAATTTGCGCTTGGGCTGAGAGGATTGACTCAAACGTGATGCACTTCTGTAGTTTAGGTTACCATAATCCAAATTGGGGCAAAATCAGACCATTCAATCTCGATATATTCAAGATAGCGCATACACCAAGCAAACTATTGGCTAAATTACTCCGATCATGATGAAAATAACGACCGCTGAAAATTTTTAAAAAATCAGATTATAATTGAGAGAGTTCTTCTTGGTTGAGTCGTCGCATCTCTCATTGTACTGGGTTGGTGAGGGGGAGAAGAACCAGGCGACATGTTCTCCGATTTTTTATTTACTGGCCGAGTACTTTCGCCCCTTCGGGCATCCTCAGGGCGATGTGGAACCATAGGTTGTGGAACCACAGCCACGGGCTGTGGTAACCTATGGTTCCACATTTAATCATTTTTACAGCCCGTGGCTGTGGTTCCACAACCTATGGTTCCACATCGCCCTGAGGATGCCCGAAGGGGCGAAAGTACTCGGCCAGTAAATAAAAAATCGGAGAATATGTCGCCTGGTTCTTCTCCTCCTCACCAACCCAGTATATTGAGAGAGTTGTACCAGTCACAAAGGACGTTACCAAAGTCTGACAGACACGAAACAAAAACGCTGCAAATGGTTGTACAGTGGTTTACTATTCCTTCGCTTAAAAAAATAATGATTTAAGAAGACGAGCCATTTGTGATAGTAGCTATTTGTGAACGTATTCGTGAACAACATTTTTGTGAACGTTCCCACCGAAAAACAGATTGGTAACTATAGGGGAAAACTCCGTAGCAACTATTGTAATTTTAATCATTTTTACTTTTCTTAATTTCCTAATTAAAAGTTAAATTTTTAGCCTGACGGTGCTGTTGAAGAGTGTTTGACGACCATTCCAACAAGTACAGAAAGATTTTTATAACTCCAAGAACTCGCATGCCAGATTTCTGAAAATCTCCCAAATTTGACACAACAGCTGCGATAGCTCGAGAACCAATAAAGCTATCGACCCCGCAATGGTCTCATTCGATTCAGCGTCCAAAAAGCTAGAGCAATTGATACTAAATACACCATTTTCTGGAAAAAGTTGGCAAATACGAATTTTCTCCCCCTCAAGAGTACCCTTAAAATTGTTATAAAGCGATTCGGCTACAGAAATGAGCTCTCGACAGGCCAAGATTGATTTTTGGTGAATGTTTCAAAAATTTAGCTATTGAAGTTTCGTCAGAAAAGTGATGACGGTGTACGGCGGACGGACAGAATTTTTTTTATTAGATACCTATTTGGATTCTACGTGCCTTGAAACGTAAAACATAAAATTTCGAGGGGGATTAGAACATTTTTTCAATTGGGCGATTGCAATGGTTTATTATTGAATAATAAACCAAAATGTTTAAGAAGTTTTGAAACGCATTTTGAACTTTGAAACCGGAGGAGCGAAGTTTTGAGTCCGATCTCCACAAAGGCGGGGAAGTAATCAAATTCTAAATTAATTCAAAAACCGATTACCACCACCAAACTCGATTGAAGTAGATTGCTCCAAAACATTTGAAACGAACATTTTGGACATTTTTTTAGAGCACTCATTTTGAAATACACTGATGAGGACATTTTCAATAGACGTCCAGACTTTTTATATCAGTCCAAATCAGACACGTACGTTATGGAGTTCTCGACTGAAGATTTGTTATGACCCCTCACCATTATTTGCAACCATCTATTCACCATATATTCGAAACTATATATTCGAAATGATTCGAGCATCAGGGATCATAGATAGAAAATCCTTTCCTAACTGCCGACAGGGCTGAATTTATCGCTGTAAAAAGGTTGCGATGTATGACAAAGTGGACTGGTGAATGACAAGGAACGGGCATAATCCCAGTCTGCTTCTTTTTGTGTATTTACATACATCCACAGTGTCGGACGCTGAGCTGTGATGAATGCTCGGCATTCGCTGTCCATTTCTCTCTCATTCTGTCAACTGCATCTCTCTTTGCATTCACTATTCGGATGGTATACACAGGTTGCCTGTCTCGCTCTCGGATCACGTTTTACATGGTGATTGTGTCTGTACGTGAAAGCGGATGTTATAGAGTGTGCCTTAGTGAGCCTGAGTAAAAGAACTGCCAGTCTCTTCCGGGTCGTTGCTCGCGTTTTCGTCGTTATTTTATTCTAACAAGAGTTTTTCTGCAGTTTTCATGATGCATGAAAATAATTTGGGGCTAATACTCGTTCTTGATAATGTCTCCTCATAATTTAGTTGCAAGACGATATTTTTCCAAGATAACATTATACGATTTGTTACCGTAGATATGCGTGGATCAATCGGATCCAAAAATATTGTGGTCGAATCAACTTTTTGTTGTTCAACTTAATAGATTCTTGGTTGAGTCGTCGCATCTCTCATCGTACTGGGTTGGTGAGGGGGAGAAGAACCAGGCGACATGTTCTCCGACATGTTCTCCGGGCTGTGGTAACCTATGGTTCCACATCGCCCTGAGGATGCCCGAAGGGGCGAAAGTGCTCGGCCAGTAAATAAAAAATCGGAGAACATGTCGCCTGGTTCTTCTCCCCCTCACCAACCAGAACTTAATAGATGATCCGTATTTTTGAAAACCGTTAATGTTATTAACAAGTCGGGGCATTATCATAGTAGTTAGGGCAGGAAATCCAGTATTAACTCTTCTATTGAAGAAACACTTCAAAACAATCATTAAAAACCGTAAGTTAAGTTAATTCATTTCTGTAATAATTTGCTACGGTTCTGTAGATGAATCAAGTATTTTATAGGGACATGCAGTGAAATTATCTGCGTGGCTAAAAATATTACACGCTGACACTAACGCTCTGTGAGGAAGCGTGCGGAACTCATTTTCCAAGGATAATCTTCAGTAGGTGTACCGAATCTGTGTCGGCTCCTTCAATTTATTCGGAGGTTGTGCTTCTGTTGGTATCGCGACTATCTAATGCAGAGCACGTTTTGATCTTTTTCGGCTAAATACGTACATTGGAGGTTATATTCTTAATACCGTTCAGGTTAGCTGAATCTTCCATGGTTGGTAATAGAAATGAGGCTTTTAAAACATCGACGAGTTATCTTCAATCGCATTATTTCGAAACTGTTTTATATGTGGGAGACGCTGTTTTAAATATAAAAGTAGTAATCTGAATAACACACTTCGTGAAGTGAAGTTTAACCGCTAATACAGTTTGATATTAATTGGAATGAAATTTCTGAATAAGAGAAAAAAGAATTTGGAAAATAAAAATACTTTTAGGTAGGTATATAATTTCTTATGCAAATCTCAATGCGTGTGTGTGATATTGCTTCTTGTGACTGATATAATGCTTCTTTATTTAACTACAAATTATGAAGTCTTCTTTTGTTTGTCGCATTGTCCCGTAGTTATTATGGCGAGGGGGAGGTAAATTTGGTACCATCATGTTACGTCATATGATACCTGATGGACCAATGTAGCCTTGAAAGTGCCCGAACGGGCGGAAGATCTGGGAGAATAAAATGAACCACGGAGAAAGGGTCGCCAAGTTTATCCTCTGGTAATTATCAAGTATAGTTACTATTTTAATAATTCCTTTCCAAAAAACTTTCAGTATTAGCGTGATCATTTTGCGTGGGTGTTTGTGGAGTTCTTCTAGCTGGTTCAAGGTTAACCGCATTGGCTAGAACCTTACGGTTTGGTAGAAATTGGATGGCTATAAGTACGAGGGCCTGATAACGCCGTCTTGCGGTTATAAATCGCAACATTATGGTTTACACAGTCATGCCAACAGAGCAGGCTGCTATACGTTCAAGGTAGTTTTAATAGGGCACCATTAATGGTATCATTTGCTGTATCCTTGAAAATTTCATCAAAATTAAGCAAGTTACAGACTAGTGACAAACTGGTGGACACGAAACCAAATGGTATGGACGTTTTAGAACGCAAGTCGAACTTTGAAAGTTGGATAATATAATTTCTTGAGTCACGAGAACCAAACCAAGGATTTTTTGATGCTCAATATTAGCCTAATGCCACATCGAAAATTGAATATATATATATATATATATATTTTTTTTTTTTTTTTTTTGTGGATTTGTCGCTTTTTTTGTTCTTTGTTGTTGGGGTTGAGGGGGAGAAAACCACGGCGACTCGTTCTCCTGTTTTTTATTGTTGGCCTGCCAAGCACTTTCGCCCATTCGGGCATCATCAGGGCTTCGTAGCACCATTACAAGGTATCCACGGCCCATTGTTGAATACAATTGCAAATGATCATAGTGAGTCAACGCCACTCTAAACGTTGAGTATGAAAAAATTGTCTAATCTACGTCAGCTGAGAGAAAGTTATCGCTTTCCATTCAGCGCTCAAGTGACAGACACGGTTCGGAAAGTTTCATTTCTGACGACAGAGCATCTTCTACAGCAGCATCCCTTGCCTTTCAGCTTCATTAAAACCGACCGTCCGTTTATTTTTAATGATTGTTCATTCTCCACAACTTGCAACTCTCAGCCTGAGTGGATTCAGAAGTTGAGACAACGAACTTCATCTTGCTTTTGAGTGAACCGGAATCAACGTCATTAAATTAAAAGCTCCACCAAAAGACAGTCATTTTTAAGTTCAAATGATATTCCAGTGTTGAACGCCAATTTCTCGCTAGTTTGAACTGGGAAAACAGAGATTTCTATTGGTGAAGAGTTTATCTTCGTACTGCCAACTTGAAGCATTCAGCGGGAGAAATCGCAATGAAAAATGATGAGCATAAAGTATGATATCATTGAAAGATGAAATTGACACTGTAGGACTTTTTATTTCGTGAATCTCAGTACGTGTTCGTTTGAGGGCGAAGGGTGAACTCAAGATTTTGATATAGAAGGGCTCATGTAGACGGAACGTGATCGGAATCAATCTGACTTTATCGAAGGATCTCCTTCAGCTTATAGGCTTTCCCAAGCACAACATTGAAACTATCTGGATGCGATAACTTCAGCAAAAAATTGGAAAATCTCGCATTACGAGTCGATAGTCATTTGAAGTTAGACAACTGCAAAGTAACTGTTAAACTGCGGAAAAAAATTAATTTTTGAAACGAAGACTTCATAATATCATATAATATACGCCTGTAAAAAACTGTACAACGAGGAGGAGGAGAGGGATACGATTGATTGAAGAGATGGCTGGAAGGATTTGGACGAAAAAAATAGGGTATACTCAAAATTTAAGGCCATCGGCTGAAAAACCTTCGAAATTTCGATTTTTGGCTTCGTTTTTTTGAAAAAATTCGAAATGTATCGAAAAACGTCGTTTTGGGGCGAAATTTTTTCTTTCGGGAGCTGTAGCGGCTTGAATATTGATTTTCGTACGTACCAAGTGCATTACAGATATGTTGTGCGGGAAATCCTAAACATTTTCGTCATTAGGATCGTTCGGATCGGACTCACCTCCGCGAAGCTATAGCGAGTCAAATTCGGAACTTGAAAAATCCGATACAAAAAACGCTCTCGACCCGACGGCACGTTTTGAAAAATAAAATTAATTTGGCACTATGACCGTTTAGTCACAAATCCTTGGGTATACGATTGATTGAGAAACTGGGAATAGCTAATCAAATTTTGGTCATAGTGCCGTTCAATTGAGAGAACTTCATCGGCTGGAAAAGTCTTCTTTTTTTAATTAGGCCTCTGTTCAAATTTTATTGCACTTTGAAATTTTATGACCCTGTTTTTGCGTTTTTTCGCATGTTTTTCGCAAATAACTTTTGAACCGACCACTTTTACATAGGCATATTACTCAGACGCGAGAAAGAGCTATCAAAATCCTACAATTTGGTGTACTTAATATATTTTTGGTTTATTATTCAATAATAAACCATTGTAATCGCCCAAGAAAAAAAAAAAATTATAACCCCCCCTCAAAATTAGATGTTTTACGTTTCAAGGCATGTAGAATCCGAATACCCAATAAAAAAAATTCTGTCCGTCCGCCGTACGCCGTACGCCGTACGCCGTTAGCAGTTTTCCGGCCAAACTGTAAGAGCTAAAAATTTGAAATTTTCACAAAAAATCAATCTCGGTCCTACGACGGCCCAATTCTTGAACCAACTTGCTCAATTTTAAGGGTATTTTTGGGGGGTTTTGAGGGGGAGAAAATTCATATTTTCCAAGTTTTTTCAGAAAAATGTGTACGTGGTATCAAATTATATAGATTTTTGGACGCTGAATCGAATGAGACCATCGCCGGGTCGATAGCTTTATTGGTTCTCGAGTTATCGCAGCTTTTGTGCCGACTTTGGGAGATTTTTAGAAGTTTGACATGAGGGTATAACTCGAGAGTTCTTGGAGCTATAGAAATCGTTCTATACTCATTGGAATGGTCGTAAAACACTCTCTCCAGCTGTATCGTTAGGCAATAAGTTTAGCTTTTAATTAGGAAATTAAGAAAAATAAAAATTATTAAAATTACAATAGTTGCTACGGAGTTTTCCCCTATAGTTACCATCTGTTTTTCGGTGGGAACGTTCACAAATGTTCGGAATATTTAGAATGACAAATGGATAGTCTTCTTAAATCAATATTGAAGCAAAATAATAATAAACCACTGTACAATCATTTGCAGCGTTTATGTTATGTCCCAGCGGAGCTATTAACGTTTGAAGAAAAGTCAAAACACGTTTTTTGACATAAAGTGGAATATTTATATCTCGAGAGCTATCATATACGCTAGCCATTTTCTTATTTTTAATCGATTCTACGTTAAATTTTCTTCATTTTCTTCCACAGCACCTAATCGTTCCCATTCCGGGAACGTGACGAAAAAAATCCCTAAGTTGAAACTTCAAAAGTATGAAAATCGAAAAAATTCAAAAAATATTACTAATCGTTCGATTTTGTTTGTTTTCACTTCGAATTCGAATTCTATGTCTAATTTCCTGTAGGAATCATTAATTAATCAAATTTGAACAGTACTGTAAGTATTTGCAACGGATTTTCAAAGTTGAAAACATGAAACCGCGTAGTATTAAACTCGAAAAACTGATAGTTGCCGTGAAATTTCCGCCGTTTTGACGTCATATTCGGATTCAGCGTTCAATTTCCTATAACAATAGCTTTCAAAATCGCTTTAAAACGAAAATTTAATTTTTCACTATTACCGATGCCAGCGGAGCTCGGAATTGCGGCCGGCGAAAAACTCGATTTACGGAAAATAATTTCTCTGGCTCTGTTTAAATTTTTTTCACCAAATTTTTTGCTATGTACGTGTGTAAGGCGTTCAAATGAAGACTCCTGCATAGTAAAACAATTGATTCGCATTTATTTTTACCCCGGAAATCACGGTTAAAGTCCAATTTTTGAGCTTTAAAAACCGATTTTTTTGGACCAGTTGCAGATTTTTCCGAGAAATAAAAAAAATCACAAAAATACAACTCGGTAAGACACAACTTTCCTAAAAATTTCAGATTTTTATCTGCATTGAAAGACGAGTAAAAATTCGTTGACTGATCGGTTGAAAAAAATCGCAGGGGTACCCCTTCGGATTTTTCGCGAAAAATTTTTTGAAATAGATTTCGATCAAATTCAGCATAATGATAGTTGATGATGTGTATATCAATAATATATGCTTCATTCTTTGTTTCTTTCGCAGTAAATGGATGAAAAGAACGTTTAAAGTTGAAAAATGTGATTTTTTCGTACATAGTCCACTCTTATTGTGGAATAACGCAAAAACGGTTGAAAAATGGATAGGTACATTACATTGGAAAAATGTGGACGGTTAAATTACCTATCTTTTGGTATATTCAAACATCTGAATTGACGACTTTTTGTTTGAGTTATCCACTGTGCAAGTTACAAATCTTGGAAAACTTACAGTTGTTATGTCTAATTTTGCTCCTACTTTGCTCCAGTTGAAAAACTCAATACTTTATGATACAAAGTACATGACAACTCCTCCACCAACATACCAAATTATATCAACTACTACTACCTACTATAATAACAACTATAGATTCCCTGATAGCATATATATTGTTATGATTTTCGGGAATCATAAAAGATTGATCGACTGCCAAATCCAAACTGAATATATTTTTAAGAATTCTGTTGATAAATGGAAACGTAACTAGATACAGTTACAAAACTTCATAACACTTCTTCCACCTCATCTGTTTAGTCTTGGCCGCAGTATGGAGTCAATCTGTCAATATGGACAACCTTCAGTTTACCTTTTGGGCTCCTTATTCTGTAGACGACGTCGTTCAATTGTTTCACAATTTCGTAAGGACCTTCCCACGAACATTGGAACTTCGGATTTCTTCCCTTCACCCTCTTCGGATTGTGAAACCACACCTTTCTCCCAACCTCGAACCTGTGTGTTTTACATCTGGTATCGTAACGCCTTTTCATTTCGTCCGCTTTTATGGCTAGGTGCGTTCGTGCCTTCTCGTGAACTTCTGCCAATCGATTCCGTAAACGATTAGCGTAGTCGTGTACTTCCTCATCATCAGGTCGTCTGCCAAATAAGAGGTCTAGTGGAAGAACCAGTTCTCTGCCGTACAGCATATAGGCTGGTGAAAAGCCGGTGCTTGAATGTTCTGACGCTCGATATGCCAAGAGTGCCACAGGTAGTTGTAAATCCCAGTCTCTTTGGTGGTCACTGATTATTTTTGCAAGCCATTCGTAGAGAGTACGATGTAGTCGCTCTACCAGACCGTCACTCTGAGGCCTCAGTGGAGTTGTTCTTGTCTTGCGGATTCCTAGCTGCTTCAAAACATCTCGGAAGAGAGCCGACTCAAAATTAGTGCCTTGATCCGAGTGCAACTCAAATGGCAGTCCGAACCGGGAGACTACGTGCTCAACGAAAGCCATGGCAACTGTTTCTGCTTTTTGATCTGGTATCGGTATGGCCTCTGGCCATTTGGTAAAGTAGTCCACCACCGTTAATACAAATCGTTTATTCCGATCTGTAACGGGGAGTGGTCCGAAGACGTCAATTGCCACGCGTTCGAATGGAGCACCTATCTTGTACAGCTGCAGCGGAGCTCGCCCTAATTTCACCCCTCCTTGTCGCTTTGCACAAATTTCGCAAGCTCGGCACCAAAGCTTTACGTCCTTGTGCATCCCCAACCAGTAGAAAGACTGTCGAAGTTTGGAGAGTACCCTTCTTTCTCCAAAGTGAGAGAGGTTGTGGACTTTATCAAATGTCTCCTTCTTTAGGCTGGCTGGAAGTAGGACCTGATATTCGGACGTCTTACCATTATCACTCTCCCATCGTCTACAGAGCACACTGTCATCAAGCACCAACGACCCAAACATTGTCCAATATGCCTTGATGTCTGGCGCCATGTGGGATACCTCCTCTACCAATGGTCGAGTTCCACTTGCTACCCATGCATAAACTGGTCCCAAATGTACATCAGCTTTTTGTGCTTCCACCAATCTGTCTCTGTCTATGTCGGGTTGAAGACTTACACCGCACACCCGTGGGTCGCCCTTTGTCTGACTCCCTTCTCCTTCAGCTAAAGACTCTCGACGCTCGCAGTACTTGCAGAGATCTTTCAGGCATGGTCTCCGTGACAGGGCATCTGCATTCCCGTGATGAGGGCCTGTGCGATACTGGATCAATATGTTATATGGTGCAAGTTGTTCCAACCACCTGGCTAATTGGCCGTCAACAGCTTTAAAATTGGTCAACCAACGTAGTGATGCGTGGTCAGTTCTGACGGTCAATGCTCCATTGTCAAGTCCGTACGGACCGAACCATCGAACAGCCTTTACCACACTAAGCAATTCTTTTCGCGTGACACAGTAGTTCCGTTCAGGTCGAGATAGACACCTACTAAAATATGCTATCACTTTTTCTTCCCCATTCTGCACCTGGGACAGTACTGCACCAATACCTGTGTCGCTGGCATCTGCATCGATAATGAAAGGGCAATCGTTACGAACATGAGCCAATACAGGAGCCTGTTGGAGTAGCTGTTTTAGTTTCTGGAAAGCGCTGTCACACTCCTCTGTCCAAGAAAAATCTGTCTTCTTGTTTTGTGCTTGATAAAGAGGCTTCATTGTCTCGGCCAATTTAGGAATAAAGTCCCGATAATATGAACACAAGCCTACAAATGATCGTAATTCTTTTACGGACTGAGGAACTGGCCAGTGAAGAACGGCTTCCACCTTCTTTGGATCGGTTTTGATACCATCACGAGTCACCAGATGGCCTAAATAAGTTGCAGATTTACGGAGGAATTCACATTTTTTAAAGTTGAGCTTAAGGTTGGCCTTTCTCAAGATCGCAAAAACTTCCTCCAACACACTGAGTTGGGTCTCAAAAGAAGAAGTGTGAATCAAAACATCGTCCAAATACACTTCCACTACTCTCCGCTCAATCAGTGGCTGCAGTATGGTCCTCATCATCCTCTGAAACGTGGAAGGAGCGTTGCAGAGGCCAAACGGCATAACTGTAAACTGCCACAGTCCATTTCTGGTGCAAAACGCGGTCTTCTCCCGAGACGAAACTTCCAAAGGGATCTGCCAATATCCTGATTGCAAATCCAGGGCTGAAAACCATTGACTTCCCTCAAGAGCACGCAGCGTCTCATCGATTCTAGGGAGTGGGTGTGAGTCTTTGATAGTCACCGCATTCAATTTCCTATAATCGACGCAAAACCTCCAGTCCCCCGTTTTCTTGCGGACCATGACGACTGGGCTTGCCCATGGGCTTTTTGACTCCTCGATTACTCCTTGGTTCAGCATATCGTTCACCAGTTTCGTAATGGTTTCCTGTTGACTAGGACTCGCTCTTCTTGGCTGTTGTTTTATTGGAACATTATTCGATACTGTGATAACGTGCTCTGTTAGCCCACATTTTCCCAGATCGCTGGCATCACGTGCAAATACATCTGCATTACGAATCAAAACGTCCTTGAACTTTTTAATCTCCTTCAACGGTAGTTCAGAAGCCAGTTTGTCAAAAAATTCATCAAATCGGGTCAAGAACTCTGATTTGTTTCTAACCACCACTGTGTTCCGTAGACTAGCGTTTTCAAACTCCCGTTCCTCGTGTGTGTATGTTATCTGTGAACCACCTATTTTGACACATCGATTGCCCAAATCGATAACACATTTATACTTTTCCAGGAAATCGATGCCAATAATACACGATTCTTCTATGTCAGCTAGGACACAATTATGCTTACGGTGTTGATCATTGCCCAATTTTATGATCACATCCAATCGTCCAGTTATTGGGATGGTATTTCCTGACACAGCCCTAAGCCTCCCCGTAGCATGAGTCGCAGCACCACAGTCCACACCGTGCAAACGTTTTGGATTCAAGACGCTCACTGTAGCTCCCGTGTCAACCAGCATACAACAAGGCGTGTTATTAATCCTTCCACTTACTACAATAGACGGTTGGTGCAACTGGTAAACATGGTGAAGATCATTTTTATTATTTAATGCACTTGAACACTGGGCCGTTGTAATTTCTTCCAACTTCTGGCCCATGAAGTTGGAATTTAAGAGTTTTCCGGATGTTCCTTACATTCTTTCATGTAGTGACCGGCCTTACCACATCTCCAACACTTGATTCCTCGCCGTCTGTTCCGTAGTTCTTCCTGGACAATTTGTCGAATCCCCACAGTATCTGCAGAATGGCACCGAACATCCCTCGGCTCAGATTGTTGCTCGTTTGCAGCTAGCTGGCGTACCGGGAAGTAACTCTGGGACAGACCAGCTTCCAAATTGATGGCTCTCGCCATTGCGTCCCTCAAAGTCGTCGGGGCCCCGGCAATGACCAATTCGCGAATGCGCGGATTTCGTAAGCCATTTATAAATTGTTCAATAGCAATTGTTTCACGGGCTTGTTCGTTGCCTACTGCTCGCCTTGCCAAGCTTTCGACATCTGTTGCAAACGTGGCCACATCTTCCGTTGATACTTGCACTCGTCTACGTAGACGAGCTAAGTATAGCCGTTCTTGGCCAGCAGCTCCAAATCGCTGTGCGAGTGCTTCCGTCATGCTGAACAGATTACGACTTGGCTCAGATATGTTGCAAACTACTGCCAGTGCTGGGCCCCTAAGCGCTGTTAGTAGTCGGGTTCCCGCTGTTGCCTCCGACCATTGGTTATTCACCATTATGGCTTGGAACTGTACCCAGTATTCGTCCCATGGTGAGGTCCCATCGTAAGGCGCTGGTTTGATAACTTCAGGTCGATCTACAGCTCTGATAGTCGAGGAGTCCCTTCCGATACGTAACTGGGTCATATCAACTGCAAGTTGAGCACACCGCTGTGCAACGATTGCCAGCGTTTGTTCCAGGCGAGCTATCGCATCATTTTGAAAATGTTGTTCTCCTAAGTGAGAAGAACCTAACCTGGGTTCATCATCGATGGCAGCGGGCACGTCCCTATTGTTGGTTCTTGTCGATGCCAGAATATGTCCCTCTTCTCTATTCCCTCGGTCCATATCTTCTTGATTAGAGACTAGTCTCCGAGATCGCACTCGGTGAGCTATTGGCTCATCCTCCTCCCCACTCATATCATTTAAATCCTAATGCGACTACTTTTTCAATATCCCACTTCTGACACCAGTGTTATGATTTTCGGGAATCATAAAAGATTGATCGACTGCCAAATCCAAACTGAATATATTTTTAAGAATTCTGTTGATAAATGGAAACGTAACTAGATACAGTTACAAAACTTCATAACAATATAGATTCCCTGATACAATCTGGTACCAATAGTAATATACTCATTGATACCTAAAAAAAATTCTGGTAAAGGTACTACCTATGTAAAATTAAGGGAGCTTCTCATCTTCTTTGATTTACATTTGAATCCGGGATTGATACGTTGTATATACGTGTCGAGATGGGCTCTACGACGTTTAGGTGAATCATAGACATCAATATTCAGTGGGTGGCAGAGCACCACTAGCGCCTAACCATTAATCTTCACAGTGGGATCATTCCCACCATCGTATAGGGGAAGCGCTGTTCGTCGCTATCATTTGAATAGGAAGTAAAGTACTCGGTATTAAAGCGTTATTGCAGCATGTAACCCTTTCATATAAATTCAATGTGCTTTTCAAGGTCGATTAAATTTTTATTGCCTTTTCAATATGTTTTCCAACTATTCAGCCATCGAACTACGTCTATCGGAAAGCTTTTGTTTAAGAACGGTGGCTTAAGATCGTTTTACTTCAACGTTCGGCCTCCGATGTCATGATCAGAATAGATGATATAGTTACAAAATCGCACGGTCAGTATTGTAGATTTTGAGGACCACAGTACCATATTAGAATGGTAATAAGATACTGAATGATTGATTTCATCATCATTTGACGAATAGTAATCAAATATACAGGAATAATTTTAATCAAATGCAAGGGCTCACTCCAGCATTATTATTATTATTTTTTTTTTTCTCCTGTGCGTGGAATCGGAAAGAAGGCTTGTGACAAGCACAGTTGGGTAGTTGTAGTCTGTTACAGGTGCATAACTATCACAAATAATTAATTAAAAATCCACTTCATTTTATGAAGAATAATAAAATATCGACCACGATGCAGTTCATGAATGCTGGTAGTACAAACAATTTTGTTTTCGCCGATCAAATCGATCGATTTCTGATCTTTCATTTGCCTGGAAAAACTCTTCATCGCCAAGGGAAAGTAAGCTTCATCTCCAAGTGAGGCGTTGGTGGAGAGGAGACGGTAAAAACTTCCTGCAATGTCTAAATGGGACGTCAACCCTACAGCCTCGCCAGAGCGGCTGCTATTTTCCATGAGTCGCTTTTCACCTCCGGATTGGTAGTCGAGTTGCTACCTTTATTAGCAGCTCGCTTTCTCATGGTTTCCCTCGAACGCAAGTTTGCACCTACAACCCAGTCTTACAAAGCGAAATCAACGTAGCTACCCCACTTGAAAGAGGAGCTTTCACAATCTCGTCCGTATAGCCAAGCCGAGTGAAGTTTTCGAGTTGACAACTGGGTCGTGATTGTGCCGGATCGAGTTCAGTCAATTGAATAGCGCAATGCCGAGGAGATACCGATAACATTCTCATCATTTGGCGTGATGCTGGGGTAACAACAGCATATAGTAGTAAATATAGGTTTGTTTCATATTTATATCAACCACTCGGTTTTGATAAAATACGAGGAAAAAAAGGAGTTTACAATAAGTGAACGTTCGGTCGATGAACAATCAGTTCACGCCGTGGATGTGGTTTCTGATCGAATAAAAAAAAAATTACAACCGGAAACTATTCATACCCAGAGCATGATATTTACCACTCAGAAAATTAGCCACACGTCAAAAGTTGGATAATTGGTCGAACTCGCACGGTCAGAGTTAATCTAGGAAAGACCGGGATTCTCGTGACATTTCCCAATTTTAATTTCAAGGTTGACGGCTACTGCACTATAGCGACATCACATAAAGAAATTCCAATCCCACAATACTACCTTTATTTCCAGTTGACCTTGCTTTTACTTCAATTTTCTCAATCATAAACTCTCAAACTCCCTCATAATAATTACTTCAAACTTATATAATAATGTTATATTTCTCCCCTCTTCTGGTCAGATTGACCGTAACCGATTGACCAAAAATTACCACCGTTCCAACATGAAAAAAAACCTGCCTTTTTTCAAATCAAACTATGCGAACTGGATAATGTTCAAAACTTGATTCTTAATTGGATAATGGATAATGTTAAAAAATAATTGTTGTATCACATTGTACGAACTCAACTCTTTGGAAAACTCGCCGCTTATATTTTAATTTAAATTGGTTTTCAGAGGGGAAATCAAAACTTTTCAACTTCCGGAACACCAACGTTATTTGGGAATTGAAACACATGAAGTCAAACAGCTTTAATTGCTTTTATAACCGAGAGCATAACAGACTCATCATCTAACGTAAGATTTTAACCTTTGATGAAGTCTAGTATTCCATACGACCATCGTTCTATTCGACATTGGCTGAAATTTTTCTGTCATCCCACGCAGCGTATGAGAAAGAGGACAGTATTTCGCCCAATATGCGAAGGAAACGAGATTTAACGCTTTAGTGCGTTTGACGGGTGGGCAACAATAAATTGCCGTCGCTCCAGTTTTAACCTGTTCTCTATAACCTACTATCCAAGGAAAAATGTTCTCGTTTTACCAAACGGACCAGCGAGACCACGTGAGCAAAAATTTCAAAATTGTGACGGAATTTTGATGAAACAGCAGATGCTCACATAACTTCAGGGCTTTGATTTCTCTGTTACCGAAATAAACATTTAATTGAGTGCTCCCATTCGCTCCGGAAAGAATATAGCAAAGGGAATGTCATTATTATTAATGGTTTTAATATTCCCATTAGTCAAGAAACACTTTGAAAGAGATCACCCTTAACGACCATGGAGACGTTTGGAAAGCTGAGAGTATCTTGGTGGCAAAATAACGCGTTAAAAGATCTGCCTTGAAATCCCGTCACGTTTCTCATCACCTAGCAATAGTCTCACCCTTGCACCAGCAACGGAGATGAGCGTTCCTGATCGGAAAGCTAACAGGTGTGTTACTTTAGGTTCTCCTTTTCGCTGGCTGTCTCTTGAATAATCGCATTTCTATACCCACATAACCAAAAGATGATTCCCTATTTTAAGTAAGGAATGCTAAATATGTGTGCTAATTTCACCAAAAATGTAGGAATACTCTCATCACAATATACCTTTAGAATCGAGTTTTCAAAAATGGGCACTGGGTCAGGTGCTGCCGCAGTGCGTACGATGAGAAATGATCATTTTATTAATTGCGCATAAGTTTAAACTAGGCCCCCTTTTTCATTTGGAAAGTACCGAACTTGACGCTGCTTGAAATTCACTTCCTTGTCATGTCATTGACCACATTTCTCTCGCGAGGTCTAGATGCAATTTTTACTAAATGCAACTAGATTTTTCACTCATTTCTCAAAAAAAAAAAAAAAAAAAAAAGATAATGCGACCATTAGGTATTAGATTATGTTGAAATTGTAAGAGTTTTTCGGTCCAATGTAGATCGACAATAATTATGACAGTACAACGTTCAACACTCGAATGTATATAAATATATATTTTTTTTTTTATACCAACACAATTAAAGAATTTTGACCCTTCAAGGTAACACAGAATGTCACCTGTAATACTATCATTATAGCAGTCAATTCGTCCTGCCAAAGATCAGAACATGATAAGACGTGAAATACAGATGATGAAATGAATAATTGTCAATGAATAACTTAGATCTTCAGGGGGTGTGAGTGGCAGAAAAATCAGGTGACTTTTCTAGACCCTATATGGCTCCACGTCACCCTGAGGATGCCCAAACAGGTGAAAGTGCTCGGCCAGCAAATAAAGAATCGGAGAATGAAATGCCCGGTTTTTCTCCCCCTCACACCACCAAAATTCGACGACAGGAGAAAGAAAAACTTTGATCTTGTGGCAATTTGAAAATGTATCTAAATTGAGGATAGAATGAAACTACATTGTGTAAATAATATAACTTGGTCCCTTCGTCGTAAATTTTCGGTCGAGAATTTAATGATCCCTTTACAAATGAAACCATTATGAAGGGAGCAGTGACAGGCTGAACTCATGTAATCATCACGTTTCCTCTTTTAAATCACTTGGCCTCATCATCTGTCATAGCCTTACGATCGTCCAACAAGTGCGAGGGGCGCTCCCTCACTTAATCCATAGGAAGATCTTAAGTTATGTCAGACCCAGAACCCATTTCGTTGTTGAGCCGATCGTTGAGACGATCGAACTCAGTCCTTACCCACGCCATCTCGAATAGATGTCAAGCAATAAGTAGGTACTTAACTAATTTGAATCGTTAAAGATAACTATTTTTTTCGTTCGGTTGTCGTCGCATTTATGGGGTCGTGAGGGGGAGGAAAACCAGGCGACTTATTCTCCAGATTTTTAATGGCTGGCCGAGCACTTTCGCCCATTCGGGCAACTTCAGGGCGACGTGGCTCAATGGTCGGGTCCGCCGTTTACCCTCGCAAGCACAGCCCGCACTAAGCTTGCTTGCGATGGTGAACGTGACGACCCGACCAGAGCGATCAGAGTCTGGACGCGCGTTAACAATAAAATGCAGTATACTAACGTTGCAGAGTTTGTATGAATTCTTAATTTCTTGGTTATAGCCAACTGCACACCACTGGTTTCATCTCGGACGTGAGTTTTGGTTACTACGAAGATTCCAAGTGTCTAATCGTTACCTTCGGAGGAGGATTGCGGTCACTAGTGGAGATATATGATTTTAAAACTATCTAAAAATATCCTCTTTCAAGTGTTCGTCTGTAGTCACTTAGTAAGCACTGAAAAAAATCACTAGCTGCGTCCTTCATATTTCAGAGAAAACTCTGACGATAGAGAAACATAGGAAAGTGGAGGCAGAAAATTTGTAACGCTGTCAGCGAATGATGTACGTAGTGCGGTTGGTTGATGATGAATGGCCCGTAACCCTAATGCATCAGGGCCCCTATTCTATGTTAGTTAACGCGGCGGAGCGCAAAGAGGGCGAGAAGTCAATTTGCAGCGATAACGAGTACCGCCTATGCGGAAGGTTTTTATCGCTGGCAGAAAGTCCACGTGTCGGCGTTAGCAGTTTGCGCCGATTAGGCTATTATCAATATCAACAGTTTCTTATCATTTAGCGATCGCGATTGTTTTATTCGCTCTACGACTCACTTTCTAATATTATTCATCTCTAATTTCTCGTTTTTGCCGATTCGTTTATATTCTATTTCTTCACTCCTCACTTCAACGTTGAAAAGTAAGTAGAAATTTATTGACGTGCGTGTATTCATTTATCCTTTGCGTTCCGAGTTGTAGTCCGACTTGAGATTCGATTTCCTAACGTTAATGAGTTTGTTGGAAGTGTTTGAGAATTAAAAAGACTTCGTTTCGTTTTTTAATCTTCTTTCTAGATGGTGATGAAAGCGATTAACCAAATTCAACCGGGCCTCCAGCAACTGAATTGGAAGTAGATGGAAGCCATTCTGTTATTTTTTTTTCAATAAATTTTGTATTTCATTACTTAACCGATTTTATTGCTTTACTAAACGCCTTTACACGTTTTTGAGGTTTCCAAAACGAAGTATTTTTCTATTGTGGCTCCTAAGAAGCAGCGGTGTGCATGAAAAAATCATAATATTATATTCAGTATTATTTTTACGTTTTGTGATGGAAGCACTCTATAACATAATTGTAAGATAGTTCTTGAAAATAAATTATAGAAAAGGTTGAAACGAGCATACACAGAATAAGTAAATAATCTTATCACTTACAATCGAATAATTTTTAAAATAATACTTCATATCAAATTTTGGTTTCTTGAATCTTGCTCATTGGAAAACAACGAACGAAGATTTCTATGTTAGCTAACGTTAGGCGGTAAGTTTAGTTCCGCCGGCGATTAGTTCTCAACCGCGGTGGGCGGATCGCTATTCTATGTACATGTTGCACTCGCTTGTGAGCGCAAAGGTGGGCGATGAATTTGGAAAATGTAACACTTAGGTAGGGGGTCGGGGTAAACTCGAGAGGAAGCGTTAAGTTAGTGAAAACATGGAGGTTAGAACCGATTTTCAATCCGTCTGTATGGATTTAACTCACTTTTTATTCAGTCATTTTCTTTTAGAACCTAATTATTGCTATTTTAAAGGTTAGTAGTGATTATGTTGACGATATTTATTGTTTTCTTCTGTAAATTTATCTAGTTAATTACTGTGAAATTCTAACTATGTTGATATTATGCCCGTTATTAGATAATGCATACCTAGTTTCTCAAAGAGATTTAAAAAAAAATTGTACAAAGTAAAGTTCATGTAAGATTTATTGTTTGCAGACGAATAGAAGGTAAAGAATAATAAATTTCTATGAGTTATTGCAAATAGTTTTTATTCTGGATCACTGATAGGCCTCTAGTTGACTACCCTCAACACAAACAAAAAAAAAATTAATTAATAAATGCACAAAACAAAAAAGGCAAATAAGCACATAATCAAGCAAGCATAAATTTACATTAAAATTCATTTCATCAAATGTTTGTCCTTCTCAAACTGCTTTCAGCTCATTAACGAAAATGTTACTAAACGCTACAATAGCAATAGCCATATTTAGAAAAGAATACTTTTTTCTTTTATGGATTCTGCTTTTGGTAAGGAAAAGATGTACTAGGCTAAAATATTGTGGCAGCATATTGGCGAAAATAGAAACTGTACTAAGAAACAAAAACATGTAACGGGTTTTCAAAGAAGTAACAAACTACAAAATTGTAGAGATTTATTGAAGAAGTGGATATTGGTGTCTTTAAATCCATATTTGGGAGGTCTAGAATACTTCCTGTAAAACGGAAGAGGCTAGAGCAATATGCTTTATATCCAAAGTGAACTTTGGCTGAGAAGGGCCGATGTTCTTTCAGGCGTACTTGCTTGCAGCGCTGAGCCCATGGCGGGAGTCCCCATTTGCCTTGCTGGGTGTACTCATGTCATTTCCTGAGTCTACCTCCTCCAACACTACAATAAAATTAAACTAACATGAATCACCACACAACATTATCGCAAAGTGATGAACGAACACAACTAATTTATTCAATAGATAGAAGCTTTCAACATACCGTCTAGAAATGTCTCGATTACTTGAAATGCTGCCTCCGATATGTGTTGAGTCTGTATGATCACTTCCCTCGTCGCCTTCAAAGAAGAGAAAATGAACAACTTGACAATAATAAAAAAAGACCAACTTCAATAGTTACAGCAGTTTAGAGAGGGCTGTTTTGTAAACTCAATCACCCAATGATTTTTCTCCGGGCTTATGATGAAAATAGCTGCAAGACCCGCCAGCCGAACAACGTCCTCGGACTGTAGCTAAACATTGAAAACAGTAAAATTAATGATATACAGCGCGTTTTAAGATGAGAAGCGGAAGTTTCTTAGGCTCATTACAGCAAGTGAACTGCTCGACCGGAAATAAGGTTGAGAGGTACTAGGTACTCAATTTCATAATTAATCAATAGGTGGGTCAAGTTAAAATAATATTATCATCTACAGTTTTTTAAATTTAAGTAAGAACTGAGTATCCGCACGGTTATCAATTCCTTTCAAAAGTGAATGTCCACGGAAGTTCTGCTGCCGCTCATATCAACCTAAACATGATTTCAATATTACACGCGACCGTGCAAAAACTTGAAATGAATGATAAACGGGCTCTCAGTGAAACGAAAATAAATTACTTACGTGAACAAAAAGCAGCCTCACCAAACGATTTCAACTGACAACATCCAATACTTCCTGTAAAACGGAAGAGGCTAGAGCAATATGCATTATATCCAAAGTGAATTTTGGCTGAGAAGGGCCGATGTTCATCGGGCGTACTTGACTTGCTTGCAGCGCTGAGCCCATGGCGGGAGTCCCCATTTGCCTTGCTGGGTGTACTCATGTCATTTCCTGAGTCTACCTCCTACAACACTACAATAAAATTAAACTAACATGAATCACCACACAACATTATCGGAGAGTAATGAACGAACACAACTAATTTATTCAATAGATAGAAGTTTTCAACGTACCGTCTAGAAATGTCTCGATTACTTGAAATGCTGCCTCCGATATGCGTTGAGTCTGTACGATCACTTCCCTCGTCGCCTTCAAAGAAGAGAAAATGAACAACTTGACAGTAATAAAAAAGACCAAGTTCGATAGTTACAGCACGTTTAGAGAGGGCTGTTTTGTAAACTCAATCACCCAATGATTTTTCTCCGGGCTTTTGATGAAGATAGCTGCAAGGCCCGCCAGCCGAACAACGTCCTCGGACTGTAGCTAAACATTGAAAACAGTACAATTAAGTAATGATGTTTTAAGATCAGAAGCGGGAGTTTCTTAGGCTCATTACAGCAAGTGAACTGCTCGACCGGAAATTGGGTTGAGAGGTACTACTCAATTTCATAATTAATCAATAGGTGGGTCAAGTTAAAATAGTATACCTATATCATCTACAGTTTTTTAAACTAAGTAAGAACTGAGTATCCGCACGGTTATCCATTCCTTTCAAAAGTGAATGTCCGCGGAAGTTCTGCTGCCGCTCATATCAACCAAAACATTATTTCACCATTACACGCGACCGTGCAAAAACTTGAAATAAATTGATAAACGGGCTCTCAGTGAAATGAAAATAAATTACTTACGTGAACAAAAAGCAGCCTCACCAAACGATTTCAACTGACGACTTTCAGCGCGGAAGTGAAAGACGAATGAATATCGGAACACTTTAATTTCGTGCGGATGAAAATCAGCAGATGAATTAATAATCACAACTATCTGAATTTTGAATTATACAACAAAAGCGAACAGCGTAAACGCATCGAAATGGCTTGAGAGCCAAAAATAAAAAAATTATCCGGAGAAAATAAAAATGGCGATCAATTTGGAAATGCGAGCGTTAAAAGATAAGAATTATTGATAATAGTCGAATCGGCGCAAACTGCTAACGCCGACACGTGTCCTCTCCGCCAGCGTAAAGATAGAATTGCAACCTCTCACCTAGGCGGTACTAGTTATCGCCAAAAATTGAGTTCGCGCTCCACCGCATTAACTAACGTAGAAAAGGGTCCTTCGTAAGCGTTTTAAATTAATTTACAAAACTAGACTTACGGAAAAAAACAATAAATTTCGTCAATTAATCATTAGAAAATTCAAAATATCGAAATTCCTACAAAAAGAAACTGACAATTGAAAAAAAACGATAAATCTGTACCGACGGAGTCGAAAATACTTTCCTACCTCTATGGTTTCAGGAATCTCCATGGTTTCACGCTATCTCTCAGCGTTAACCCGACCCCTTAGGTACGTGTTTACTTCCTTCGAATTTTGCGCCTACCTTTGCGTCCACAAGCGAGCGTTCAAGTACATAGAATAGCGATCCGCCCACCGCGGTTGAAAACTAACCGCCGGCGGAACTTACCGCCTAGCGATAACCAACATAGAATAGGGCCCCAGGAAGAAGGTTTATCCTTGACTGTTTCACCCCTTGATAAGTTTTGGCTTCGGCACAAAATATACAGACGTTTGGTTGGTACCAACAACGCGAAACCAACGATTCGTGCCCCTCCCGCCACAATTGACCTTGTTGTCGAGTTTCTACCGGCAACCAGTCATCCCTATAAACAGAATGACAAAAGCTTTCGGCATCATGAGCTAACGAATATAGGAACATTCTCATATCAGGATGATTTGTACTGTGATTAAGTGGTCCCTATAAATACAAGATGCAAACTGTAATGATAGATGGCCCGACGCGGGTGACCGTGCAACAGACGACTACAAAGTACGTGCGCGAAAATATATGCACCAGCCGGACGAGAACGTACGAATATTCGAGCAGACCGAGGACGCCGTGGAATCGACCGAAATTCCGACCTCCGTAAGTAAATAACTAGCTTATCAATGTCAATGTTATTCCAGATTAATACAATTGTAGTTACTATGGGTGATTAAAAAAGTAATTAATTGATTAAAAAATTCTACTAGAAATCCCAAAGATCTGTGGGGCAGAAGTCAGCTTCCAACATAGAATATCACACTCGCTCATACAATAATAAATTATAATTAAGCACTAATAAAATAGTTTACTGCCCTGCATCGAAAAAGTGCCCCACGTTCTTAAAACGTTTACCTGCTCTGGAGGTGTGAGGTGGGAAAAACCAAGCGACTCATTCTGCAATTCTTTATTTGCTGGCCGAGCACTTAAGAAAAACATAAAATAATGAAAAAAATGAACGTTTTTTCCTCTCTTTTGGTTTATTATCAATAATAAACCATTGTAATCGCCCAACAAAAAAGAAATGTCTAACCAGCCCTCAAAATTCGATGTTTTACGTTTCAAGGGATGTAGAATCCGAATATCCAATTAAAAAAATTCTGTCCGTCCGCCGTACGCCGTTAGCAGTTTTCCGGCTAAACTATAAAAAATAGTAAAATAAGTAGTAATCAAAATAATATTAATAACTGAAATAACAAATTATTAGAAAAACAATTTATTAATACAACAATTTATTAAAATAACTAGTCAGTAAACTAATTAGTTATACAGAGGTAACCGGATATTTATTTTAACCATAGTAACTGTGGTCACTACTAAATGCCTAAGTGGTTACTGGTTGTTAACGAACAAATTAATAGTGTAAGAACCTATTAAAATAACCATATCTTAATCACCAACTATTTATAAAAACATATCATAAATAAGAAGTTGATTAACAACTAGTTAAAATAACTAGTACTAATAACTACTTAAAAAAAAATAAAATAACTAGTTAATAAATGACTAGTTAAAAAATAACTAGTTAAAAAATGACTAGTTAAAAAATAACAAGTTAAAAAATGACTAGTTAAAAAATAACTAGTTAAAAAATAACTAGTTAAAAAATGACTAATTAAAAAATAACGAGTTAAAAAATGACTAGTTAAAAAATAACTACTATATCTAATGAACACTGTTGAATATAATAGCAAATCGAAAATATATAGTAGCACTCTTTTGCTATTTACTAAAACGATTCGCATCCTCTTATGAAAACTTCAGCTTAAATAAATCGCAGGTCGTTTTGATATTCTAATGCCTTCTTGGCGATCGATGAAACATCTATGGCCAGTTTTCCGATGCTCGAGCTTGACATTAGAATACTACCTACCACACTGCGTCATTCCTGATGACCTTAACAGGTTCATAACCGAGCTATTGCCGTTTTCGCTATTTTCCAAACATCATTGCCAGCTCATAGTAGCCTTGACCTTAATATTGTACCGTCCTTCTGGCTTCGAATTGTGTATATCAACCGCATAAAAGTTGGAAATCGTTTGAGGAATTGGCAAATTGAATGTTAATTTTTTTTTTTGACGAGGTAACTGATGCGATTTTTGTTATGTATTCCTGATACGAAAAAATGGACTCGGTAACGAGAAGATATTTTATATTATTTACGCACTTTGCTCAAGAGCCATTTTTCAGCATAGAATGACAATGCGGCTACAGTTTATTGATCGCGTAGGTCAAGTTCATATTTTATCAGGTAGTAACCGATATCGTGAAGAGACTGGTTATGGTAGAGAAGAGTGAAAAAAATAATATATTCATGTAAGAATAGATTGATTTTAAAGTACTGAACGGAAGTATTTTTAGTATAAAAAAAAATCAAAATATTCACATTTATTTTTAGTATTCAGTAGCAAATTAAGCTTTGTTTTTTCTCTCAGTTCCTGTTTTATTTTTTATTCGAGATTCAACCATTTATTTATTTGTTAGCGTTGTTTTCGAAACCGAAGTTCAACATTCATTTTTCTTTCAAACGGAATTTTTTGTGCTCACGATTACTTTTTATAGCAAGCTAACTTTTTAGTACCTAATAATTTTCCGTATCGATTTTCCCTGACAGTTGTATTAAGCTAAAATGATGTACGTTTTATTTGCCTTTGCTCTCACGGAAAACGATGTATTTTTAGCCATCCTCGAATGTTGGGTAAATAATGTAACAAGGAGTCTTAGGATTCTAAGGTGCTCGTCGTTTTGACATAGTGGAGACCCAGGGTTCAAAGACTCGACGGTGGTTCGATAATGGTGACGCTTGTGGTCAGTTTTTTGGAGCTGCTTGGATCAGAAAGCCAGCGAGTATAGAATGAAAACTCACGCTTTGATTGTCAAGCTTTTCTCTTTTGTCGTAAAATTATTTTCTAGCATAATGCGTTTATATTATTTGCCAAAGAGTTAAATCCATAGTTATCTTAATATTTACTTAATGTACAGGTAGCCTTGTTCCGATTTATCATTTTTATTTTTCCAAACATTTTTCTACGTTAAAATATAACTGTGCCTGCATTCATGCGCCTTCGAATTCTTATATTCTTCATTGTCAGTTTGTATTTCATTAAAATTATTCACTATGTTCAGATCTAAAGTTCAAGTGGTGTGTGGTTCAAGTGGTTCAAGAATCTGTTGTAATTTCGCTCAAAATACGGAAAAAATGGCGCTTCAATGTCAGCATTTTTTTAATTCTTTTTTTTTTTCTAGTCTATTTTGTTGAAATTGTGTTATTATTAGTAAATGGAAGTAAAGTTGAAAAGTCGACGATTGAAAGATTTTATCACATGAATCAATGGGCACGTTTGCTCCTGATAGACGTTCGAAGTGATTCGTCCTATGTGGTGGAATAGTTGAGGTTTTTCATCACTTTAACTCTCAACTTCCTGTGGTCTTTTTCAACATTGTTGCGATGACATTCGCCCCGAAACGTCGGGGTTGGTCAGTCTGCGGTGCTTAGGCGGGTCAGCAACGGCTGGACTGAAGTTAGCACCGCCCGCATTGTCAGTCGGCTGGCGACTTCCAGCCGGTGCGTGCTTCTCAAGTTAGCAGCATTGGGCTGCGTCGCTGACGGCTAAAATTGCCGTATAATGGTCGGTACGGTTAAATAATCGTCTTCTCGCACACAGACATGTGATGAGCACTCAAGTCGACATCCTCCAAGTACACACGGACGACAGTCCTCGGACCGTAAGCCGGAGTGACTCATCGTCACCCTCCGAGACGGCCTTTACCGTCATCAACGATGCTCAACTCAGCGGTCGTTCGACGCCATCCGAAAAAAACATCAACAGCAATATTGACAAAAATCATCTCAACAATTACGAATACCAGCGAAAATCGTTCAACAAGAAAGGGATCGATTTAACCACCTCGGACATGTCGGACGATTTCGTGAGCAAACTTGACGCGAAATTGCGAGACCTGGAAGACGGGCAAGGGAAAAGGAACAAGAAAAAAGGAGGCATCGCTGATCATCGTCCTCTGTTCATCACGACCGTGAAAACGGGCATATTTCTCGACCCTCCGCCCGAACTAGCCGCCCTCCTAGGCTACCCTCGCCCATCAAACGCGTCTTCGACGAGCACAACTTCGCACAAGTCGAGTGAAGGGCTGATGTACTCGTATTCGAGCCAGCCACGTGTAGTTAACACAAGTAAAGTCACCGTTTGTCGCCAGAGACAGCCGCTACCTAAAGTGAACAACAATGAGAAGCAAAACCAAAATAACCAGACGAAACAAAGCATACGAGCGAAAAGAGACGTCGGTTACACGTCGAATCCGATCTCTAGGAGAACGTGAGTTTCTCCTGTGACACGTACAAAAACACAATAACCACAAAATCAATTGCTTCACCGCCACAAAGCACTGATTCCACGTCTAACCGAAAAATGCTTGCCGCGATTTGAAATGTTTTAATATTATCATTCCCAGAAATACATACTGCTTTTCACGAACCAAAGTTATTCGTAAATTTAATGTTTGAGTGAACTTATCTGGCTTGAAAAGTTGGATGGAAATTTTACCTACTATTGCGCTAGTTTCGACCAAATTTGTATTCAAGCTTCATTGAAAACCCCGTTAGTTTTTGTAACACCTGCTGAGTGCTGAATTTGTGCAGTATGCTGCTAATAATTCAAGAGGTGCAAAAAATTAAAAAATTAAATGTAACAGTAAATATTTTTTTAGGGACATGAATGAACATGAGAAGCGTAATTTACGCTGTTCTGAGAGCAAACGTCACTTGCTTCGTTTTTACTATTCGCTTTCCTCGATTATTTTCAACTCACCAAAAAAATTTTAGTTCCATGTCTTCATAAAAAATGAAAAATATTATCGTGATCGCTCTGAAGGAAAAATTTGTACAGAAAATATTTCTGGGAAGTTTTTTATAGTCCCATTACTAAAAAATGCTGGTTAACAAACAATTAAACTTTTTTTTTAATTGGAACCGGTGAAAATATGATCCAAACACGAGAATACGCAGGATAAATTGATAAACTCAAGTAAAACGTCAGGAAGATATAGGACGCTTCGAGATCTAAACCTCACGAGGCGCCACATGTCCAAGACATTATTCTTTTTAATAGCTGGGGGACATCTATAATACAATGTACTGGGAGTTTATCGACCTAGTGAATGAAGGGTTTTACTTGACTTGTTCTTGTTCATATTTTGCATCAGCCTACAATTACTGGAAAAACGTTTGCGCATTTCTCTCCTTTCCTACTGCAGATACTCGTACCACGAATTAATCCCACCTTGGTCTTGATTCCACATTCATAGGCGAACTCGGCATTGCTCCAGTTTCCTTTCAAGGGCGCTTTCAACTTCTGGGGCAGTGATAAATCCGCGTTGGATTTTCTCAACATTGAAAGCGAGAAATTACCAACGTGTTCCAAGTTCTGTTTCTCAACTTTGTTGAGTGATAGAGCAAGAGAATAGGAAGTTGAGTCAGACTGAGGCGGATGTGTCGCGTGTTTCGGTTCACTTCATCACCTTTGAGGCCTGTGGTTTGGTCGAGCTCTGCGCCTAGGCCTGAAAAGCGTTCTTTCAAGGATAGCTTTTTTTGGACTCATCAAGAGCAATTCTGAATCTCTTTTGTTGGAAGAAATTCGCTAATTGCTGGCCGTTCTTTCATCTGCGATGATTTATCCAACGCAGTTGTGTCAGACATGTATCCGGGTTGACAATATTGTGGTTCTACTCTGTCTTCACAGCCAATATTTCGAAATAAGGCCTCTCGAAGTAGTGCGAAGTGGTTGAAACGTCGATAAAATCGACGCGTTTCATGATTCACACCAAGATGGCGTCGATAGCTCTGTCCAAGTCGTTCAAAAGATTATCTGGCTGTACACACACGTTCTTCCCCTCGCAAAGTCACAACACTGGTGAACAATTTCTTCGTTTTCCTTTGAAAAATGGTAGCGTGCAGTACGGAGGTGAAAACAGGAGAGAATTCGCCAAGGGATGAAGTGTAAATGGAAAACATTTTCCAACCTTGCGTGTACGGTCAATCTGCGGGTTTTGCAAGGGACGGTGCAGCGCGAGATCATTTGGGAGGTAAACGTGTCCCTTTATGAGAAAAAAGGTTTAATTGAACTATCATTTGGTGTCGCGCGTTGTCAAGCTCAAAATTTCCAGGTGACCCATGGAAAACAAAAGATTCTCAGTCAGGTCAAGTGCCAGCATAGTTGCGGCTAAGTAGTTACAAATTAGTCAAACTATCCCTTGGCGAACCACTTCCTCTTTCCTTTCTTGTGATAAATCACTTGGTCTAAACCACTGGTTGGAAGCAGTGTTCCGCCAATCCTTTCCCAAATTATTTGCCGATTTTCATGGCGTGTGCAAACGTCCACTAATACAAATGACTTTTGAAAGGATATTATACTTTGCCGTGACTTTTGAAGCGAAAGAATGCGAAGGGTATTTTCAGCCAACAATGGGAATTTGCAGTGAATTTTTCAATTTTTTTTTCGAGGATAAATACTACGCAAAAAAATAACTGAATAATGGCTCAAAAACCGAGATAACATTCGAAAAAATTGTGGATTCCAGTGATTCCTTGAGATTGAAAAATGGCTCAAACCAAAGCCATCTACCACGTTGTCTACGTCACATGTTCTCTAGCCTGGGGATAGGGCAGTAAAGCGGTTACTAAGGCGCTTGGTAGGATGGAAGTTAGACGCTCTTTGTGGTGAAACTGGGCTTCTTGCGACAGCCATTCTCCTCTGTTTCAGGCTACTTTTCGATTGTGCTTCTCCTCTCTCGACGATTTCCGCTTCAATGTTTTTATAGGTTTTCGGTTTTCATTGGAAAATGTATTTTTAGGAATGTACAATAATTATGATGATTGCGTTCAGAATAAAAATGGATGTGAATTCCCCATTGTGCTTTAAAAAAGATGAGCGGCAGAACACTGAAAGTTGATGAATATAGATAGCTTAGGCGCCATCCATACATGTACTCGTATCATCTATTTAACAAGCATTAGGTCAATGCTTACATCTAAAAAGGGGATACAAAATTGGTGAAAATTTCATCACACTCACGACCGTACTTTTAATAACCAACTTATTGGACAAAACTCGACAAATAAATTACATAAATGCACTTTTTCACTTGAGTAATATCCCACTATCCCCTCAAACATGTTCCCAGTGGAGTAGCTCGTGGAATTAGTGCCCACTTATTTCACGACTTCAGTCGAATGCGTTGAATAAAACCACTTGGAACCGGTTATTTTTCCTCAGCAGGGCTGATTTTTTATCACCCATATCTCATTATGTTTTTCTTTCCATTCTCCTACCTTGTTCTCCCTCTCGGGGCGCGTGCGTTTGGAAAAGCTAATTTGCAATTCAAATGTCGACGACAACCTTCGAGCAAAATTACACCCCAATTTTGCGATTATCTTACGTACACTACCGTGCAGAATTTTTTCACCGTCGGGGAATCGACATGAAATTTTTCGTGTCTCCGGTGTTTTAGGTTACGTTGGGGTCAATAGGTTGTGTTTCAATTTGTGATAAGATGTTAACTTCGTTTCTACACCGACTTGGCTATATTTTAATGCTGGTTTTATAGGAGTTCTATCTTATTATAGAAGTTGAGGAGACAAAGACTGAGTGAACCAATTTTTCGAGTCTCTTTGATTTCGTAATTCACTTACTCAGAAAAAAAGGAAGTTGAATATTTATATTCAATTCATCAATTATTAAGTGATTATCAGAATATTCTTATTTTGTCATGTTTCAGTGAAAACCCATCTTCCGATCAAGTTCCATATGGAAACATCATGTATGACCGGAGAGTCGTCCGGGGACCTGCCTTTATGCACCATCCTGTACCGACGGTGAGGAAAAATAAAAATCTCACATGTAGCTACGGTTTCACGCTAAGGGACCGACCCTCTTTATTTTGCTGTCAATTTAAAATTCGGTATTGGGTTTTGCAAGTTCAGTCATTTCATGTGTGGTTTGGTATTCGACCATTATTATGAAATTCTCAATTCTCATCATTCGAATTCCAGGATGTGAATTTTCTGTAAAATAATGGTAGCATAACATTTTAATCTTTCATCGCCTGACTCAATCATCCTCAGTCTATGCTGCAAATAGCGTAAGATGGTTTACATTATATTCGCATTTGTCCCTGTTAAAATTCCGAAAAATTTAACGCACGTGAAACTTTGTTTTCTTCCTAAAGACGATATTTTACTTCTTTTCTTCACAATCTGTAACTCTGTCCTCGTAGGTATGCACGAAATTTACTGTCTACAAACTGGCACGCTTTTCAACCGCTAAGTGATACGCGGAAAGAAATTTCGGCATCTTCTTAATTCTGTACTTTTTTCATTTTCTGCCTCGCTGTAGGAAAAGGTGAGAAATATTTCAGTACCAGATAGAATTTTATACCGTGAAACTGTTCGTTAAAATCACAATGACGCTGTGTAACAGCAAAACGTTGAAAATCCCAACATTTCTTTGCAGCTCAATTTTCTTATAACCAGTTGTTGATGCTAAGCATGAGAATCGGTGATTCAAAATTATGTTCGTCTAACGCATGTTTTTTTTATTGAGAGATATATGCGCTTTGTGGTTGTGGGTCATTCTTTTGCATTGATTAATAACCGTTCCGAAGGAATAGACCTATTCATTATTCGGAGAATCAAAACCTGATACACTTTTCAACTCCAATATTGGCTGAGAAACATCGTTATCATCTTTTCATGTCAAGTAGTTACTGAGTCATTCCATTCTTTATCCTTCTCATTTGCGTCACGTATTATACCCACAAAATAAATAAATACTGATGAGATATTGCACAAATAGTCTCTTACGTGCGCCACTGCATTACCAATTCCTGCAACGCCATATTTTCTTTTCTAGTTGCTAACACTGTCGCTGAAGCTAACCATCTCGTATATGTAGATTTTTCAAATAAATTATACTCATCAATTTTATCGACCTTTTGAGAAATTTGAGAATAATTGTCAAATCGCCATTTCCTGCACGAAACTACACAGCGTTTTCTATAGCTTAATGTGCGTTGAGTGACCGATAATAATTCATAGCATCAAGCAGGGTAGGTGATGAATTTTTCACACGTTTGTTCCAAGGCCGTTGCGCTCTGGTTTGCTATATAAGTTATGAACGGCTGAACTTGAAGTTCATGCTAGCCTAGCGAGCTCGGTATCCGGAAATGATAAGATTCGTGAGCAATTAGTACTCGAAAATCATTCTGCGAATGAAAAACATTTCGAACGATTGATTAAGAATAAAATATAAATATTTCGTTCGAAAATAAATATAAATATATATTTGACAATAATATAATATAAATAACAAACATTAATAAATATATTTCTTCTTGTGATTAGAGTCAAGTCCTTTGCGGACAATTTTCCAATAACGAGTTCGATCAATATTAGTAATTTCACACATTACATCACCTTCTGCCATTAACAAATCAATGCGGAAGAGCTAATAGTGCCAGTAAAAACCATTTCTCCCCCGTTTCTGTTTGACTTCTCGTTAAGCCCTCAACACGCTAACTTTCTTTGAGGCCAATGAACTTCCAATCGCCATTCTTCATCTCCCTCTACACAACCAGGAGAAGAAGGTATACGATTGATTGAGGAACTGGCGGGAGGGATTGGATTGAAAAAAATAGGGGATGCTTAGAATTTAAGGCCACCGTTTGAAAAAATCTTAGAATTTTCAATTTCGCCCCTGAAAATTTTAAAAAATTTGAAATCTATCGAAAAACATCGTTCTTTGGAAAAGTCGCTTTTCAGGAATTCGGGGTTTCGGGCGACCTAGCGGTTAAACTATGAAGTTTTACATTATACTAAAAGAATTGCAAAGTTATAGTCGGATAAATTTCGAACATTTTTGTGATTAGAATTGTATGGTTTGCTGCTACCCCCGCGGAGCTATAGCCTTCCAAAGTCGGAATTTCAAAATTTCGTTTTGAAAAATCGTCATGCATTTAAAAAAAAATTGTGAGGAGATAAAATTAATTTGGCACCATGTTTAGTAGTTTAGTATTTTGAAAATGATACGTTGAAAAACCTTTGAAATTTTTATTTAGGACCTTGACTTTTCTCGAGAGAGCATTATGTAAGTTTTTGAGCTTTTTCGAAACGACGTTTTTTCGCAGTTATTCGCGATTTTCTCGAAAAATTCTCACAACGCGATAAGTCGCATACGTTTCTTGTTCTGTATTTCAGCTATTTGTCAGTTAACGAACAAATTCTTCCAATTTATCCATCCAGTTCCAATTTATCTCTCCTACTTCCATTCATATTCTCCCCGTTCGATTGCATGACCGCTTCTTCGGAGTTCGGAGCGTCCTAGAAAAACTGTAAAATCGTTTAGACTGACCAAAATAGTTATGGATTTCACGATGAGCTCATGGCGTGACCGTTGCCATACACATCACCGAATGAACATCGCGACAGCGAAGAACAATGAGCAATTAAGGCAATCCTATGAGAGCCATTCATCCATGAATAACCACGATACAAATCGAAGGCGTGTTGCAGAACGAATCCGATATTTAATAGTGCCAATTATAACCATTGATGGTTTTGTGAGATATCTTGCACTATAGCATTATCTTGCACTATACTCATCTTTGCTCTGATGCACACTAAAAATAGTAAATTTTATAGGTCCTGCTCAATAAAATACACAATAACAAATATGTAACTAGTCGAGCACAAATAATCACATCGTTAACCTTAATATTTTTCTTTGTGTGTTGATTTTATTTCCAAATGCTGCAAACGTTAACTTGTTATTTGACTTGTCTTTATCAATTTCTTTTTAATCAACAAATTTGTGTTACCACGCTTGTAATAAGGGATGTGTTCGAGATTATTATAAATTTTTGTGATCTAGTAACAGTCAATTTTGATATCTAGCTGACGTAACATTTTCAACAATCTTTTTGAGATGGGTCGTCTTCCAAATGCATTGTAAGAGTCATTTCTGAAAACCTCTTCCCATAAATTCGATTAAAATTTTCAAGTTCTTCAAAAATTACCAATCGATGCTAGTTTTAGTTTATCGCATATTTTCATGTTGATGCCGGCAGAGCGGAATCGAGTCGCAAGCTGCACGGCAGGCGGAGGCGAGGCGGCGAGCAATGGCTAGGAGGAAGGCGCAGACAACGCGAGCTCGCAATCTCAGACTTCGAATGGGAACGCCGCCGCCCGTTGAAGGCCGAAAACACGAAGACATACAAACTGAGGATTATATGGAAGAGGTAAGTTCCGTCTAAATTCATTCCCTCGAATGAATGACCTTAGCCTATTTATCTTCATATCGGGGAGTCACGCTTGCATAAAATCCAGGTCCAACAGCGTATTCATTCAGCGAGATGATTTCTTTCATTAGAAATACCTATAAATGTACTCCGTTTAACAAATGAAAGCTTCGCTCATAGAAATGGTGGCGGTCAAATAAATCAGTAATAAACAAGTTTATGGAGCCCAACTTACTACTGTAATTTATTAGCGAGCAGCAGCGTAATCCCTCAGGCTAAAGGAAATTATTCATGAAAATCAGTTGTGCGTGCCTGTAAAAGCATAAAAAACAAATAGTATACACCATTCGTTACAAGGTTATGTCGTGTTTTGATGTTTCTTAATGTATTAATAATTTCGTTCTAACTAATGTCAATATGGTTTCGTCTCTTTTATCATGTAAGCAGCCCTCTCAGCCAGACGTTCATATTAGCGAGGTGCCCCTGTTCCACGTGTCCATGGCCGATCGATTCCTGCCGCCTTTTCGGCTAGCTCTGGCACTTCCATCGAAAGCAATGACCTGCCTCAACCTCAGGCCCATTTGCATTTACTTTCCCTCGATAACTGCCATGCCAGACCTCCCTTCAACTTCACGTTCGTCGTTTGGGTACGACGAATTTGAATATCTGCGTTAGCTCTGGTGCTGATAAAAGACACGAAACTCTTGGCAGCTCTTCATTCTGCAATAATTACGCGGCTGCTGAAGGTCTAGGTCGTTTTCCCCCGTTCGTTTTCCGCTTATCAGATCCAGCCCCGTTGGAGCCTTGAAGCGTTGAACTCAAACCTTTCTATTTTGAACCGGTTCGCGTTTTTGCCCAGGAGTTTTCGCACAGGATCAATAAAACAGTTGTTTGGAAAATTATGTTGCCACAACCCGCAAGCTTGCCAACGTAAATTGTGGCTCTGGTCAATGTGAACGATCAGTATAACGCTTTCACTTTCGGACGCTAGATCCATTGAGGTAAAGCTGAAAATGTCCATTGTTTCCCCTGGTTAAAGTTTTTAATACTCTCTTCCTTTACTGAAACTATTGTAAGAATGAAATGATTCGTTCGCAGTTGTTCGGTGATGACTGTTAATTGACACAATTATTGCCAACAAAATGAACTATTTTATTGGGACTGAGCTCTTTCATGATAGTTGAAACGTATTTTCTGTTATGTTTTCCACCTGCTCGAATCGACTGTTTCTTCGCCTCTGTGCAAACAAATTGACAACTTGTGAGGGAAGACAATTTCGCTGCAGTGAGCACAAGAGTTTAGGGAGCGTTTAACACGTAGTTACGAGGAAGCAAATATTTGCAGCTATCGCCACCAATTTCGAGGATTAAATTCACTTTCGAGATAGCGATAATAACTTTTATTTTTTACAATTTTTAGAACGTGATGCACGAAAACTTGAAACTTGAAATCGGTAATCCTTATCATATCAGTCTCTTTTTCTCTCCCGCATCAAAAGCAGTTCCGTACAAATTCTTTTTACCGATGTCAACCTTCCCAAATACAATAACACAATAATTTTCATTACAAAATAAATTAGAAAACAATTCACTATTTATGTCACCACTTGAACAAACAAATAATTAAACTATTAAACATTTTTAAAATATGAAAAATTAATTTGAGTCGGGAAGTCTTTTCGAGCAACATGGAGAAAGGAGTAGGTGCTCCTACATTACTCCCCTCCCAGTAACGCAAGTTACGAAACCATAACTTTTTTCTTTTCAATAGCGGATTATTTCCAAAAATCGCGAAGGAAATCTAACAGTTCGTCCTGACCGGGAAGTTGTCGTTGTTGCGGGTGCCGGAGTCACTGGTCGTTGATCGGACCGAATGTTCTGCGGTGGAACCGGAGATTCACATGCCACTCTTGATGTAGCAGGGCCAGTGCCTTCGTCAGAAGCCAGGATGAAAGCCGGTTTAAGACGATCTATTGAGATGCTGACAGGTTTTCCTTTGATCGCCACAGAAAAATACTTTTCATTCCGATTGATGACTGGAAATGGGCCTTCATACGCTGGTTCCAATGGCTTCTTCACGCGGTCGATTCGCACAAATACTTGCGAGCAAGTGGCAAGGTCTTTGTGCACGAAGATCTGGCGATTGCTTTTATGGTCCTTCTTCCTCGGCTTCAGGTTGTCCATGTAACTCTGAAGGTCGTGAACGAATGTAGCTGGATCCGTTGCCACTGATGCCTTGTCGAAAAACTCGCCTGGAAGTCTGATCGATTTACCGTAGACCATTTGAGCGATCGAACTTTGGGAATCATCGTTGAGCGACGCACGCATTCCCAAAAGCACTGTCGGCAGGCTATCGGTCCACTTGACAGAGTTATGCGCCTTAATTGCTGTTTTAATAGTGCGATGTTGGCGTTCAATTTTACCATTGCACTGCGGATGGTATGGAGTCGTATGATGCATCTTAACACCGCAGATTTCAGCCAACTTACGAAATAGCGACGACTCAAACTGGCGTCCTTGGTCAGAAATCAGATGCGCAGGTGCTCCAAAGCGACAAATCCAGGCAGTGTAGAAAACTTTGGCGACCGTTTCTGCCGAGCTATCCATCATAGGCACAGCTTCAACCCAATTCGTAAAGCGGTCAATCATTGTCAAGCAATAGATGTTTCCGTCGGAAGGCGGAAGTGGTCCCACGATATCAATGTGTACCGTGAAGAATCGTTCGTCCACGCTCTGAAAAGTACCGATCGGAGACTGTGTGTGGCGTCCTACCTTGGTGCGTTGGCAACTAATACAAGCTTGTGCCCATTCGCGAACATCTCGTTGAATGCTTGGCCAGACGTATTTCGTTACCAGTTGTTTCACTGTCGATCGTACACCAGGGTGAGCCAAATCATGGATTTGATGGAAAATTTGTTTTCGATGAGCCTGCGGAATATACGGACGAATATTATCGGTAGATACGTCGCACCATAGTTGTCGACCGGAAGGAAGCTGATGTTGTCTGAACTTCAACGATACTGAAGTTTTGCGAAGTTGTTCAAATTCTTCGTCGATATCTTGAGCTTCAGCTATTTTGTCATAGTCAATGACACCAATAGCTTCAATTCTTGACATAGTATCAGCAACGATGTTGTCCTTTCCAGTGACGTGCCTCATGTCCGTAGTATATTGTGAAATATATTGAAGATGTCGTAGCTGACGTGGGGAGGCTTTTTCATTCTTCTGGCGAAAAGCGAAAATTAATGGTTTATGGTCTGTGAAGATAGGAAAATCACGTCCATCAAGATAATGTTTGAAATGTTTCACCGATAAGTAACACGCCAATAACTCGCGATCATAAGTCGAATAAGATTTTTCAGCATCGGACAATTTTTTAGAATAAAATGCTAATGGTTTCCAGCTGTTGTTTTCGTACTGTTGGAGTACTGAACCAACTGCATAGGCACTTGCGTCAACCATGAGCGCTATCGGGAAATCCGGATTTGGATATGCTAACAATGCAGCATTAGCAAGATCCTCTTTGCATTGATCGAACTGCTGACGAGCTTCCGGCGTCCAATTAATTACGCGTTTGTCTTTTTTGCGAGCGCCTTTCAAATATTCGTGAAGTACAGCTTGATGTGCAGCGGCATCCTTAACATGTCGGCGGTAAAAATTCACAACACCTAAAAACGTGCGTAAATCTTGAATTGTCGTAGGCAATTTATAATCCGAAATTACCTTAACGCGATCAGGTAACGGTTTTGACCCAGATGGCGTTATCAGGTGGCCTAGAAACTCAAGTTGCTCTTCGCCGAAAACACATTTGGAAACATTTACACGTAATCCATAATCCTGAAGACGTTGGAAGACCTGTTCTAGATGATGGTGATGTTCCTCGGACGAAGAGGAGGCGACCAAGCAATCATCTATGAACGGAAAGACAAAATTCAGACCTTGAAAAACTTCATTAATGAAACGTTGAAATGAGCTTGGGGCGTTTCGTAATCCAAATGCCATAACGTTGTACTCATACAGTCCGAACGGAGTGGTAATAGCTGTTTTCTTGCGATCTTCTTCGGCGACCGGTATCTGAAAATACGCCTTAAAGAGGTCGATTTTTGAAAAAATGGAACAACCTCGCAAGATATGTTGAAAATCGTCTATTCTTGGTATCGGATAGCGATCGGGTATCGTCTGCTCATTTAGTCTTCTGTAATCGCCGCACGGACGGTAACTGCCATCTTTCTTCGGAACTAGGTGAAGAGGGCTGGACCATTGTGAACTCGACGGCGAAATTATTCCATTTTGAAGCATGAATGTGAATTCTTCTTTGGCAATTTTCAATTTTCTCGCGTCCAGTTGTCGCGGTTTACTATAGACCGGTTGACCGAACGTAGGAATATAATGCTTCACGCTATGTTTTACTTGGCTCGGAGTCCATGATGGTTGGGTCAAATCAGGGAATTTTTGGAATAAATCAGGAAATTTTATTGTTTTTGAAGTGGTGCTCAAAATACAGTCGGATGAGATCGAAGAAAGTTCACCCTTAACGCTGAGTTTAGTTTCTCCGTCTATCAGGCGTTGTTGTTTGAGATCAATAAGTAAATTGAATTTCTTCAGAAAATCAGCACCCAAAATTCCCTTGCTCGTGCGCGCGACGATAAATGGCCAAATAAATTCACGACGTAAGCCAAGATCAATTGAAAGTGTTCGTACGCCATAAGTTGGTATTTCAGTATTATTGGCAGCATACAACTTGTATCCCGATTCTACTTCCGGATTCGCTCGAAATTTTTTTAATGGAATAATAGAAACATCTGCCCCGCTGTCCACAAGGAATTGGAGTCTCGTTTTTTTATCTACAATAAATAGGCGAGATGGGCAGCAATCTTCGAGAATACCAACAAAGGAACTTGCCGCTAATTCCCTTGCTGCTGGCAGTTTTCCGCTTTCCAGGAGCATGGCGGCGTGCATTTTTCAGGAAAACATCGCGCACCATATCTGAAATGACCAAAACAATATTTTCCCTTAGGATCGAACTGCCGCGACTTGGATCGGGGTCGAGAACGATCGCGTCGGCGAGCTGGCCCTGGACTGCGACGATCAAAACAAGTACGCAGTTCACTAATTTGTTTTTCAAGCATCGAAATTTGAGAAGTCAATGCAGCTATTCCATCGTAGGATTCGACGAGCTGAGACTTAGGACGATTTGCAGTCATGTCTACAGCTACAGGGCACAATTCTCGATTAGGGTTAATTTCGTAAATGCGATCGGCCATTACTGCAAGCTTTTCCAAATTTTCATCACTCACAATCAAAATGTTGCGGATCGACTCGGGCAATTTGTCAAGCCATAAAGTTTTCATGACTTTTTCTGAAACATTTGCGCCGGCCAACGATTGCATTTTTCTCCACAACTGACTTGGTTTTGAATCGCCAAGTTCCAATCCAGTCAACAGTTTTTTCAACTGTTTATCGTCGCTTTCCTTGAAAATGTCTAGAAGTCGATTTTTACAAGCTGAATATTTAGCTGAAATTCCTTCATTGACGATAATATCCCAAACGTTTTCAAGGTATTTTGGCTCCAAATTGGCCATGAGTTGATTGAACTTGGCATTTTCAGATCGAACTCGTTCAATTTTAAACTGAGACTCAACTTGGAAAAACCAAATCTCTGGATGTTCTGTCCAGAACGGAGGTAATTTCAATTTTACCACATTTACCTCGTCGTCGTCGGTAGCTTTTGGCGAGGAAATCGGCGCAGCTGGCAGCGTTCCGTCGTCCTGCATTTTCGCTGGATAATTCGATCGGCAATCACGTCGGTGTCACCAATTATCGCCACCAATTTCGAGGATTAAATTCACTTTCGAGATAGCGATAATAACTTTTATTTTTTACAATTTTTAGAACGTGATGCACGAAAACTTGAAACTTGAAATCGGTAATCCTTATCATATCAGTCTCTTTTTCTCTCCCGCATCAAAAGCAGTTCCGTACAAATTCTTTTTACCGATGTCAACCTTCCCAAATACAATAACACAATAATTTTCATTACAAAATAAATTAGAAAACAATTCACTATTTATGTCATCACTTGAACAAACAAATAATTAAACTATTAAACATTTTTAAAATATGAAAAATTAATTTGAGTCGGGAAGTCTTTTCGAGCAACATGGAGAAAGGAGTAGGTGCTCCTACACAGCCGTTTAGGTTGATGGGTGAAAAAATACATATCGAGGCCTCAGTCGCCTCAAAAAAGGGTGGACGTAGACGAAGTCGAATAGATTCTATCGATTGCCTCTTCTGAGCGTGTTATAGAAATAATGTTAAGTACAAGTTCTGAACCTGCCAGTGAGGATTCAGTGAATGGACTATTGTTGTTAAAATAAGAAATTTCTATTCACGTTTCTAAAATGATCCTCGGTACCTTCCTGATCGTTCCGAATGAATATTTCCGAAATGTGAAAATTGTTACAGCTCTTCGTACATCCGCCTACAGAAACCGTCTTTACACAAACGGACTACTTCACCGACCGTCCGCCGACGCCTGAATTTGTTCCCGCCAAAACCGGCGTTGACACGAGCACTCAAATTCTCCCCGGTGAACTTTTCCATTTCGACACGGAGGTCAAACCGATTTTGGAAGTCCTCGTAGGCAAGACGGTCGAGCAGGCGCTTGTCGAGGTACGGCGAACAGAATTGACTTGAATATTTTTAATCACTTTTTTTAAATGTAATTATTAAATTTAATTAAACGTAGAAAAAGCGTATCAGGCATTCTAGATATTATTTAATTCTGATTTGGTTCTCTACTTGATGGTTCGAAATTTGATTGTTCAGGTGATGGAGGAGGAAGAACTGGCGGCGATTAGAGAGCAACAGCGGCGATATAAGGAACTGCGAGACGCTGAATTCGCTGAACAACTTCGCCTTGAAGAAGAAGAGAAACGCAAGAGGTTGGAGATGGTAAGTAAAGCCCTGACTGACTGCGAATTACGTCCAATGGCGATAAAGATTTCAGACATTTACATGGATCGATTGGTCAAAGTTTTAACTTCAACATGGTCAAATTGTCTGTTAGGGTATTCGAAATATTCTATCACCGTACCTAAATGCGATATTTGATGCCTGAAGCGGACGCCTAATTTTGGCCTTTGCATGCTGTTTTTCATTGGGGGTTCGATCCGTTGAAAATGACCTCGTCTTGATTGATAGTCGAACCGGCCCGGTCACTAATGTCAATGAGCGCTGGGCAGGAAAATGTCGGCCAGCCCGGCCCTACTGTCATCCTGATAGCGCTATACTGGGATATTGGCTAAACCTATTATACAGTTCAATGGAATAACGATCGAAAGGATCAGTTAGATTAGCCAAACGCTGGGAGGCCGCTATTTCTTCTCATCAATTTTGTCTATTTAAAACTCGATTTTGGTGCATGGAATTACTATTTTCAAAAATCAAGTCATAGGCGAGCTCACTATTTCCGAATTTACTTACCAACAAATAATTTTAACTAATCATAATAACGGTAATTTGTAACTAATAAGTTTTTCTCAGAACAAAATAACGTTTATTTCGTACTTAGAAAAAAAGATTTGAATCATTAGTATCTAAGAATTAATTCTATGAAGAATTCAATTTAAATTTTATGAAAATTTTGACATCCACGGAATGGATCTCTAATATTTTTTAATCTGTGCAGGAGATGCGAGTACTGGAACAGGAGGAATCGATGAAGAATCAGCGAGAGACGGAGGATAGGATCGCCGCCGCTGTCCTCACTACCGGCTACATTGCAGATCTTCTTCCGTCCGTCGTCAAAGATCTCAATTCCGGTGGCTTCCTATTCGACGAAACTAAGCAAGGCAAGTTGAATTTGCATGCCTACTCTTTCGGCAATTATTTTCGAAATATTGTCACAATCTCTTGTATTCAAAAAAGAAGTTGAAATAGATGAAAATTATTTAATAAATTTACACAATATTGATACTAAAATAATGAAATAATTATCAATATCTAGCCAAAAAATAAAATATCTTCACAAGTGTAATTTTTTATGGATTCACAAAGTACAGAATAAAAGGGAAGAATTTACTTCACTTTAGCGTGTCACCAATGGAGAGTAGGGTTGCCAGTGAATAATCAATTTTAATTTTAAACATCAACAGCTTATCATTTAATAACCGTTGGGCCAAAAACACTGAAAAATTTCTCGTACCAAAATTCTTATTTAATTAGAAATTCGATTTTATAATTCCGTTAAAATGCCTCGTTTATTCCTCTACAACGATTTGCGTCGTTTCGCGATCGAACGCGAAAAGGCCGTCACCGTTCAGATAATTGAACGTGAGTTCAGACCTGCCAGCTCTTGTGACTTGTTTACCGTTTATCAATGACGGATGGGCTATTTAGAAGATAAAAGAATTAGGGTATTTATGGGAGGCCTTCACCTTTCGATTCCGTTGATTGCTAGATTTTTACGATTATGGGAATTTTGTGGTGTATCATCCTCTACTGCGGAATGCTCTTTTCCGAGCGAGAAGTATTCATTACGTAATACCTAATAAGAACTGTGAAAACACGAGCGTTTAAAGTCAAAACGAAATCGTTGAAATTAACGTACACCGTTCATATAGCCCGGGAAAAAACTGTCCGGAAAAAGAGTCCGGTTTAGGATATAATTTTATCTGATTGTTGGAAATACTGACGAAATTTGAGTCAGTGCCGACCGATCATCAGGCGATTGGATAATATAATCAGAAAAAATGCCTTTTCGATTTCAGAGGTCGACGAAAAGTACATGCCATGGTTGATGAAGGAGGTTAAGACTGAAATGCAAAAAATGGTGGAGAATCGCGAGTTATTATCAGGTTTGTAAAACTGTCTTTCAAAAAAACGATATTTTGAGTTGGTATCAATTCATTGATTTTGTAGTATAAAAGTAGAAGATATACAAGCATACTTGTTCGAAGCTCCAAGATGTACAATCCCCCCATCCATATATTTATCCCATAACCAACAGTATCAATATTCCGCTAACTTGCGAGTTTGACAAGGGAAATAGCTTCGAACCTTCACTTCCTCCTGAAGAAAACTGTTAGCAAGGGCATTTCCTAAAGAGTCTATGTCAACACATCTCGTAATTACTTTTCAGACATATTAAAAGAAATAATCGAAACCCGAGCCGAGGTGTATCGGGCGATGGGAGAGAAAGAAGAAAAATGGCGCGGGACGAGCGAAGAACCCGAAGACGAGCTTCCAGAATTTGGCCACGGTGAAGGTGAAGAAGAGGAATTAGGTGAGGAATTCGGAGAAGAAGAAGTTGCAGGCGAAGGCGAAACGGAAGAGGAGGAAAGTAAACATGTTGGAACTGAATCAGCAGCTGAGCCGGCGAACGTTACCGCGTAATGGACTCCTCGTCTCTAACAACTCCAACGCTGCCTTTGTTAATTGTAAGTAAAATAAAAACTGCAACTACTGATTTATTTTTCCTCGTTTCCTTCTTGCCAATAGGGCGTCAAAAGTTGGTATTTATTCTTGGAACAAAAAGACCCAATAGCCTAATTCCGTGACCGTTTGTACTGGGCTGAGCGGAGTAGCTTTTAGCTGTGAAATGAAAGCCATTTTATGACTACGCATTGAAAATACAAGGCAGAATTCACGCAGGTGCTTCGCTATACCGAGTTATTTTTTCGTGTGTAAGTTCATGACGTTGAGTCGTTGCTCGCGCTGGGAGTGTGCACAGACAGGCCAAAAGAGGAACAAGGGAAGTTCGCCATCTTGCGGATATGACTAGTTATGAGTATTGTATCGGTATGGGCAGGGGTGGCTTGGCCACGTGCAGATTTGTTCCGGACGGATTCACTGTCACTACCCCGTGCAATATCTCGCCAAAGTTCCCTCTCCTCGCTTCTCTACGCATGGAACATAATGCTGACAAATAATAAATAGACGACGAAGCGGATAAGGTTGAGGTGGTATTACTGACAAATTTAAGCCTCCATTGTAACACTGAGGGGATGGGTTTCACCGCAAGTGGTTGGATAACCGCAGCCGGCGCGTATCGTATCGGTTCCGAGTCAGATATGGGCGAGGGTGGCTGCCTGGAGCAAGTGACGCCTTGACAGAATGCCTACCCTAGACGAATGTGTCGGTCTTTCTAATGACCTCCAAGAGCCGGTGCAACCTGTCCGTGCCGAAATGAGATTTGAAAAAGTTTCGAGTGAACACACTGTTCTTCCCTCCATTGTACGAATATCTATGCTCAGGCAGCTTGAGTCAAAATGTGGCGTACAGAAGAAGAAAGTTTGGCTGAATTGGGCATTTTAATTTATAAACTGATACGAATAGAGAAGCCCGCGGATCACTTTTCGCTTTAAGAGCACTAAGCCAAACGTCAAAAAATATGTTTTTTTTTTTCATTTTGTGAAACGCGATGATTTAATTTCTTATTCATTAATTTCATCGCGGTAAGTAACATATAAGCATTTTTTTCTAAATATTTATTTTAATAATTCATATTTTTATTTTTCTTGTCGTCGCAATTTTTTTGTCCACGGGTTTTGACGGGGAGAAAAACCAGGCCTCTCATTCTCGCGACTCTATGGCTCCACGTTGCCCTTAAGATGCCCGAATGGGCGAAAGTGCTCGGCCAGCCAATTAAGAATCGGAAAATGAGTGCCTTGTTTTTCTCCCCCTCAAAACCCATGGAATTCATATTTTATTACCAACTATTTATAATATCAAATTTTTTATTGTTCTCCTATTATACATCGATCTTTCCCCTCGATGATCCATACCTAGTCCGGGCTATAATAATTTAGTGAAAATAGAAAGATTTTACGCCAAAAACCAGCAATTAAAACCCATCGGGAATTGGCTGCGAAAATTGTTCGAAAAATATTTTTCGTAAATTTTTTTCATCATATTATATTGTCTCGAAAGAATCCCATCCGCAATTTGTTCTTCTGAGAGACTGCAGGGGCTACTTTTGTGAGTCTGTGGAACCAAATACTTATCATGAATACTACTTTGAAGAGTTGCTTTACGAATGAATAATACTTGAAATGTACCAGCAGCGAAGAGTGCCCTGGTAACCTGATTCTCACGCCAATTTGAGCTAACGATATGAGTAATCGAGACTTCTTCAAACACTTTACTGTCCATCAAACCACACGCCGAAGGCTAATCCTAATCAAACAAATCGAAGCTTCAAGGTCCCACTAATTATGCGTTCGACAGGTTGAACCATCAGTTGATTTGCTCATTAGTTGCTCGCGATGTACCATTTGAATACCACCGGTTTGAAGTCAACATTGAATGTTCTAATCGCACGTCCCTTATTGAATGATCTCCAAACACTTGTATTTTTTATTATTACATGCAGGTGGAAAATTTCAGAAAATATTTTTTCCATCATTGCAGCAATTTTTCGGTGATTGAAACATTCAAACTTTAATCAAGCAGAACGTACTGTGTATTTTCCACTGGAGAATATATTCACTTTTTTCTCACGCATCGTATGCGAAACCACATTTTATTTACTCGAGTTAATAAAATTCAGCCGCGGCCCAGATATCAAAAAAAGTATGACAGCAATTCTTCCTGCTGATATCGCAGTCTGTTTTGAAGGTTAATATAATCCGGAATGTGCATTTAAATATGAAAGGGGTAGGTTTGATAGTGTGGGGGAGAAAGCGCGGCGATCGTTGTAAGGTGGATTAATTTCTATACTGTCAGATACAATGGAGGATTCGGAGGACAAAGAACGAATTACAAGGGTTGGAGTGGACCGAATGTCACTCAACTAAATATAGGGCTTAGACACCCCGAAGCCTTTGGTTATCTGGTTTACCGATTACGCACGTGGCTAAACACGTTTGGTTGATAGAGCTCGTGTATCCGACAAAATTACATTATATTAGTAAACGGTGACCGGAGAATTCAAGACTAAATCTGGAACTGAAGATGTGAACTCACTCTTGGTTCTGCGGGCTCAGCAGAGTTAACCGGTTTAATTTTAACACAATAAGGACGCAATTGATTTTCATACTAGCATAAAATTGTCAAAAACCCAGCTATTCATAGCATTAGCTCCTCAAAAGGATTTTAATAAATTACCTATTGATGAATTGCCTGGAGCGTTTTCAAAGTTGCTGATATTTTGGCTCATTGTTGGATGTTTTCTCTCAAATACCGGCGGCAGGTTTGGTTACTATTTCTAAAAAAATTAGTTAGTTCAGATATTTTCATGATTCTTATTCTCTGCCAATCCTATAACTTACTAACTTTTTATCCACTGACGTGCACCAAAAAAATGCAACAATTCCATTTCTCCAAGTATCGCTTAGCTTCGACATTTTGTCGATTTATGGAGTATTATGAAAAGCATGGCGCACTTTTCCTTTTCGTGGTTCGCTGAAACTAATAAATGTCCATTTTCGAGCAGAAAAGGCTTCTTCAAATTCGGTACAAGAACCTGTATCATCCTCCTCTCTCAACAATTGAAAGAGGGGAGTTCAAGTGGCAAAGATACGTCTGGCTAATTCAATTAAAAAAGTTCTTTACTTGCAATGGTGCGCCACTGATGGTCTCGGCATTAAAGGGGTGAGCTATTTAAATCCCCCCACGTCACTCCCGACTCTTCAGTCCACCACTGTACTACTAATACTCAAGTATTTCTATAATCTGTACCGTATTGGTTTGAACGCCCTCGTCTCTCATGTCGAAGACACGGACAGGGCGCACGTCTAAATGAATGACCGACAGTGAAGTTTTGGTCGTCGTATAGAAATCGAAGGTCTTTTCATTCGAAGGGGATGCCCGCGTGTCTTTGTATTGGAGACGTAGGTTGGCTGAGCTGTGCAAGGTGCAGCTGCAACCACCCTCGACGCCACATAACGGATATAATTTAATCTCAATTTAGTGCGTAGATTTTCCTCGCCTCTCTTTGTTCATTCTTCCCCCTTCTAGTTCTTTATGAACAACAGAGTAATCGGTTGAATGAGACAGAGATACAAAACCAAATACGAGGGCACTACCCTCATCGCACTCCAAGGGTAAACACTTGGGATTATTAAATTCAAATTTGGAGCAAGTTCGTTTCATTTGAACCTCACTACTTGTCTTATTGCATAAGCCCTCCACCTTCTGAATAATTGAAGAAACGAAAAAAGGTGATTCTTGAGAGAGAATAGACATTCGGATTTTGGTTTATTATTTAATAATAAACCATTGTAATAGCCCAAGAAAAAAAAAAATTCAACTCCTCAAAATTTGATGTTTTATGTTTCAAGGCATGTATAATTCAATTATCCAATAAAAAAACGCAGCAAATGATTGTACAGTATTTTATTATTCCTACGTTCAATTATGATTTAAGAAGACTAACCATTTGTGATAGTAATTATTCCGAACATGCCTAACGGTACAGTTAAGAGAGTGTTTGACGACCATTCCAACGAATATAGAACGATTATTATACCTCCAAGACCTCTCGAGTTATACCCTCATGCCAAATTACTGAAAATCACCCAAGTTCAACACAAAGTTGCGATAACTCGAGAACCAATAAAGCTATCGACCCCGCAATGGTCTCATTCGATTCAGCGTCCAAAAATCTATAGAAATTGATACTAAAACACTTTTTTCCGAAAAACCTTGGAAAAAGCGAATTTTCTCCCCCTCAAAACCCGTTTAATTTAGTAACTATAATTAGGTAGGTAGGTGGTGGATATTGCAAGTACTTTGCATCATAAAGTATTGGTGTTTCAACTTGCGCAGAGTTTTAGCCAAAGTAGACGTACTAACTTTGAAGTTTTCCAAGATTTGTAACTTGCACAGTGAATAACTTTAACAAAATGCTGTCGATTCAGATGTTTGAATGTACCGAAAGGTAGGTAATTTAACAGTCCACATTTTCCCCGTGTAATATGAACCCAGTTTTCAACCGTTCGTGCGTTATCATAACAATATTGGTGGAATATACACGAAAAGATCCCATTTTTTAACTTAAAACCTTCTTTATATCAATTTAGTGCGAAAGTAAGTGTATTTTCGCTCTAGCCGCTTGCTTAGAAGTGCTTGACAATTCCTACCCACTTTTCCCTCCAAAACACTAGCAGTTTACGTTTGATTGGAGTTGGTGACTATGGATTTATCATTAGGGCCCAACGATACCTTTGATGACCTTGATGTAGCCAGCGATACGGCTACTGTAATCGATCTTTGGCCAGGTGGACTTCGCTGACCTTGGAACTAGGGTGTTCACCTTGAGACCAAGATGGAAAAGCAATTTGAAGAAGATGATAGTCGTAAGTGGCCGGCATTTGAGTTTCGCTAGTCTCTGGTCAACGATGGTTAAAATGCTTGCTTTCGCCTTGGCCTCTCGAGGGGATGATGCTGTCGCAGAGATAAGCGGACTTTACATGCGGATCGCGTGAGAGCACTTCAACGCGAAGACCATGAGCCGAAACTGTTACACCACTACAGTCACTCCAAGTGATATGAGTTTCGTGGTTAAACCTTGTTTATTATATTGAATAAATTTTCATTCCTGGTCTTGATCTCAATCGGACAAGTCTTCAACGCCACATTTCAAGTTGCTACAATTGGCGACGAGGATAAATAGAAAAAAAAAAAAAAAAAAATACGTCGGCTATGCCTCGACGAAGGCATTCAGAGGAGTTGTTGGAATCGCAAGAACGAAACTCAATACCTAAACTAGACATCCGAAAATTTAATCCGGATGAAGAAAAATGGGAATACTACCACCCTTATTTCGAACTAGAACTGAAGCTTGCTCGTATTCAAGATGAAGACGATAAGAAAGGTCTACTGCTTACTAAAGTAGGTCCACAAATATTCAAACTGCTTGTCGATCGCTTTAGACCGAGCCCTGTCACTTCTCAATCCTACACACAATTGCTTGAGGTAATTTCCAACTACTACTACGAAGGAAGCTCCATAACATCAGATAGAGTTGCGTTCTCCATGAGATGGAAAGAGGAAAACGAAACAGTATCTGAATTCCTTAATACGTTGAGAGCTTTAGCTGGGCGGTGTGAATTCGGTGAATCTTTACAAGAACGAATTCGCGACCAGGTTATCGTTGGTATCAACAATAATGAGTGGCAAAAAGAACTACTCAAGACATTTCCCACGAATAGCCATTCGCTAAGAGACGTTGAAAAGCTTACCCTACAGCTTGAGCAAAGTAATAGTGAGCAAAAACGTTTGGCAGAAATGGCATCAGTACGAACGTCTTACGGCGTGAATAAAATTTCTACATTCAAAAATAAGAATAAAGAAACAAAGACTACCAAACCGCTCATACTTCTTAGAGGAAAACATTGTTTCAAGTGCGGTGAGGCTCGCCATGAAAAAATTCAAGCATGCAAGGCCATAGGAAAAATTTGTCAACTGTGCCAGGGAAGAAACCATTTTACATTCGTATGCCTAAATAAAGGGAGAGCACTCATCGAGAAAACCAACGATCTTCGACGAAACGCCAATCAGCTGGCACTCGATCACAAGCAATACTCTGAAAACTCGTCTAGCAGTGATTCAGGATCGGACCTTGGAGTTCGTCGAATGTCAAACTCTGGGAGCAAAATAATGCTGCAAGTCCATATTAACGGGAGGCCGTTGAAAATGCTTTACGACCCAGGAGCACATCACTCAGTAATAAGTGAACGCGTTTGGAAAAAATTAGGGAAACCGTCCATAGCACCATTCCCAAATTTGATTGCATACACCAACTTGGAGGTAGAAACGCTTGGCATTACCAAAGTCGATGTTGAAGCGTTCAACTCTAAACGACGGTTACCACTTGTGGTAATAAAAGACGAGGATATACCTTTGTTTGGTTTAAACTGGGTATTAAAATTTGAACTTCCTCTACCGCCAGGAGCAAAAATTTGCAAGGTGACCACTGCGCACAACAAACTACAAGACGAAGTGAAACCTGAAACAAAATTTTCTGACGAAATTACAACTGTATTGAGTCGTTTTCCTGAAATATTTTCTTCATCGACTGGCAGGATTGTCGGCCACAAAATAGAAATAAAATTGCAGCCTGACGCTCAACCCAAAGTATTCAAAGCAAGGCCGGTACCATTTGCTTTAAAAACTGCCGTCGAACAGGAGCTGGATCGTATCGTAGCCCAAGGTATTGTGGAACCAGTGGATCCAGCAATTACTAATATTGAGTGGGCATCTCCTATTGTTATCGCTCCAAAACCTAATGGAAAAATACGCTTATGTGCAGACTTCAAAGTAACTATCAATAAATACATAGTTGAGGATAGACATCCAATGCCAACCTTTGAGGAAGTCCGAGCCCAAATTGCAGGCGGGGTACAGTTTTCCGTAATTGACTTAAAGGATGCTTATCTGCAGATGGAAGTTGCTGAGGAATCAAAAAAATATCTTATTATTTCTACTCATCGTGGCTTTTTCCGATATAAGCGTATGCCGTTCGGAATAAGCTCTGCTCCCGCAAAATTTCAAAAAACCATGGACACAATTTTACAAGGACTCAACGGAGTCATCTGCTACCTGGATGATATTATCGTAACAGGGAAATCTCGCCAAGAACACCTTCAGAGAGTCGCCCAAGTACTGGAGAGATTACAAAAATCGGGACTTAAAGTTAATCTGGACAAATGTAAATGGCTAAAGGATAAAGTCGTGTACCTGGGACATTGCTTTGATAAAGACGGTATTCACCCCACGGAAGATCACATCAAAGCGATTCGGGAGATGTCTATTCCCACAAACGTCAAAGAACTTCGATCTTTTTTAGGCTGTATAAACTACTACCAAAAATTCATACCAAATCTTCAAGGTAAATGCGCACATTTATATGAGTTATTACAAAAAGGGTCAAAATGGAACTGGACAGAGGAACATACCAAGACAGCGGAGGAACTTAAGAGTATCTTGTGTTCATCAAATACTCTCGTTCACTACGATCCAGATCAACAACTAGTGTTGTACGCTGATGCGAGTGAAAAGGGAATCGGCGGTGTGTTATGTCAACGAAAACTTGATGGTGAAGAACGTCCCATTGCTTTCACATCAAGAAAGCTGTCCAAAGCTGAACAACGATATTCAGTAATTGATCGAGAAGCCCTTGCAATAGTTCAGGCGGTTCGTAAGTTTGATCAGTACTTATATGGTCGGAAGTTCATTTTAAAAACAGATCATAAACCTTTAGTTTACATTTTCGGAGAAAATGTAGAATTACCAAAAATGGCTTCCAGCAGAGTAAGCAGATGGGCGGTGATGTTAACCGAATTTGATTTCAAGCTTGAGTTCATCCCAGGCAAAGAAAACAGTCCAGCTGACGTTCTATCAAGACTCCCTATTAGGTCTAAAGAGGAGCTTCAAGACTTTGGACGAAAAATAGCACATACAAAACTGAAAGATTTGGCCATATCCAAGCAGTTACTCAAAAGTAGAACAGCGGCAGATCCATGCTTAGCTAAAGTAATTAAATATCTCGAAACGGAATGGCCTGAAAAAAAAGACCTACCAACTGATCTTCTTACCTATTTTGAAAAGAAGGAAGAACTTTCCTTTGAAGAAGATATTGTGTTATGGCGTGGTCGAATAGTGATACCAAGATCTCTTCAACAAGATGTACTACTAATACTACACGAGGGACATCCGGGTTCAACAGCCATGCGGTCATTGGCGAAATTAACTGTTTGGTGGCCATTGATTGACAAAGCAATAGAGCACTTCTTAAAAACTTGTAAAGCATGTCAGGAAAACAGACCATGGGATCCGGAATCCCCACTTTACTCTTGGAATGTTCCGCATCAACCTTGGTCAAGAATCCATATAGACTTCGCAGACAGTTTTGAAGGTTACAGTTGGCTGATCGTTGTGGATGCAACTACAAAATGGATTGAAATTCAACCGATGAAACAGACAACTACAGAAAGGACTATACAAATACTACAAGACATATTTGCACGATTCGGATTACCTAAAATAATTGTCTCTGACAACGGACCACAATTGACGTCACAAAACTTTGAACAATTTTGTAAACAGCAAAACATAAAACATGTTAAAACAACTCCTTACCACCCAAGAAGCAACGGTTTAGCAGAGAGAGCAGTGAAGACCTTCAAAACTAGATTTGCGGCTTCAAGAAATAGTGGTGACAATCAACGGACTAGACTCGCTAAATATTTAGCTTCATACCGAGCGGCCGTGCACCGCACCACAGGCAAATCACCCGCAGAGATGATGTATGGACGTCCACTGAGAACTAAGTTGTCACTCTTGAGGCCGAACGTTAATGACCGAATAGAGTACAATTTGTTAAAGCAGAAAATGAATCACGATCGATCTCCGTTGAGAGAATTTGAGGTTGGAGAAAAGGTGTGGATCAAACGTCGCAAAGAAGATAAAAGGTTCTCACAGGCTGTGGTAATAGAAAAAAATGGTCCTCTTTCTTACGTTGTGGACGAAAACGGCATTGAAAGAAGAGTTCACGCTGATCAAATGAGGAATGCTGACTTCAGTGGAGGGGGAGATGTTACACCACTACAGTCACTCCAAGTGATATGAGTTTCGTGGTTAAACCTTGTTTATTATATTGAATAAATTTTCATTCCTGGTCTTGATCTCAATCGGACAAGTCTTCAACGCCACATTTCAAGTTGCTACAGAAACCTTATTTGGTTAACAAATGAGGGAGATTTTTTTCATTTTCCCCCTACAATTGGGAAAAGTTTTTACCAGATTTTCCAGGCGAAAAATGTGCTTCAATGGGGTGTTGTAATAGAATATCTACGACTTGTAGTTTTCTCCGATCGGAATACTTCTGTTTTTAGGTTAGATTTTCACATTGTATCAGAAATGTAGCTCGAATTTGGTTTCAAAGGGACCACTTGCTTGGCAGAGGTTTTGTAGAAGATTTTAACGATCGTAAAGTCTGAACAGTAACACGAAATCGCGTCCCGAAAATCGCTGTTAAATATCAGAATCAAATATCCCTTGGATTTTTCATAATCGATTTCCGATCGGCCAGGTGTTCTAGACTCCCCCGAATTTTCTGGTGATGATAGAATTTCCGACTATTAGCTTTCGCGTCTAGAAATATTGGGAAGCTAGAAAAAATATTGATACAAAATGCAGCTCATGGGATACGAACGGGTGTTCCTAGCGGCGAAGGGTGAATCCGGTGAACGGTCAATTAAGACATTTTCCAGCTGACGGTTCCTCCCGGTGGTGAAGACCCAGGTCGCATTTTCATCCCCTCCATCGGAATGACATCACCCACCATCAATAGTTCGACTGAGGGTCGAGATGGATGAGTGTTAAAGTACGTGTCCGATAGATCGGATAGTGGAGAGGTCGGGCTTTCAAGAGGTCCTTACGACGTACTAGTGCAGCTGAGGTTTAACCGGAAGGTCCGCAAAGCGGCAGGTGTTGATCAAGTGTTTGCCCAGACACCCCATTCTTGATCGTATTACTTTTCCTAGTAAAATCTTTCCAAACAATCTGGAATTACTGTTGATTTGCTAACACGGATATCAATTATCTGGAAGTCCACTGATACAAACGGTGAAAAGGTATCGAAATGAGCTTTATAGGGCCATTTTTCAGTCGAACGCTATAATGAGGGCTTCACTTGATACTTTAGTGTAACCAATATCGTATCATCTTGTGGATACTTCCAGATCTGTGCACTGACGTCAATGTAGGCCACGATATTTTACGGAAGTAGGTATTCTACTTCATCTCTTGACATTGGAGGGAATAAGGCTCCCCAGTCATTTTTTAACCTTGCACCAGCTTTAATTACCGTCAGCCGAACTTTTCAATCTTCCATCGCCCCAATGCCATCCAGTCGCAACGAAATCCAGACAAACTCAGTTCCAGATCAGGAGTTCATCAAGAAAGAAATAGAATATCTGTTAACGGAAGAAATCATAGAGCCAAGCAATTCACCATGGCGAGATCAACTTTTAGTCGTCAACAGTAAAAGAAAACAAATAAATGGTTGTAGACTACTCCTAGACTGCCAGGAGCATATATCCTTTTTCTTTTCCAAGCATTAAAGAAATAATCACCACGTTCGCCAAATTCAAGTACTTCAGCACAATCGTCTTCAAAAGTGCTTACCATCAGATACCAATTTCACGTTTTTTGTAGGTTTTTTGTAAATTTTAACGACAACAGAGGACCGATTTTTGTGATTCAAGGCTCAAAATGATCGTTATAGATGTGGCAATAACCCATAATAGGCTCTTCTTTTTTTCAAAATATCACCATTTGAGTGAAGAAGATGCAAAAATATGTGTTAGAAAAGTCTTTATTCAAAGAAAAGAGAAATCAATGACGTGCGATTTTACACACCTTGAAGCAAACTAGAATAGGCATTGAAAACTCGCCTAATGCAGACAAAAAATCTTTAAAAACCTCTAGTATTTCGGCGTTGTTATTTTTTGAAAATTAGTGAAGTGTGGGAGTTATGCATGGATACATAAAGATGACAAGAGAAACATGAAAGAGATTCATAAAGATGAAATAATCTTTTACTTCAAACCAAAAATGTGACATTAAAAATAAAATATTGATTAAATTATTAACCTTGCATGCTATAAACTATTTTAAATGGGAAACTACTTTATTCTATGTATTATTATTTTTTAATTCATTTTATTTTAATTTTTATTATTATTATTCCCCCCCCTTTTCTCTCTGTTGAAAATGAATGTAAATAACAATTATCAGGAATCATAATTATTGGTCTTACGTTTGGTTAATTCGCGAGGCAATCACCGCTCTAATTCTGTGCTCTCAGGATTAGTTGAGTATGGATTGGGTAGTGAAGGCTAGTCAGCAGGTAAATGAACTTCGCTAGGCAACCAAGCGAGGAAACAAAGGTCTTGACTATCTTTAGTATCCTCATGATTTTAGAGGTTTTCAGTTGTACAATCGCGTGCTACCCGCTTTGTAATGTGCATGCAATTCGAGGATTAGGGAACATAAATTAACAAGAGTGTCAGCTGCACTAAAATGGAAGATTAAGTTTCTCGAGATCTTAGCAATACGAAATTCTTTCCGTCGGGTCAATCCCATAAAAGGCGTGTTCCCTTCAGAACGCGAAGTTTTTTTTGTATACGTAGAAGAGAAATTGGGACGAGAGGAAACGAGGAATCTATCTATTCAATGCCTGGACTGTGGGAAATTTGATTAATCAATTGAGTATTTTATACGGTAAATTATCTCCTTTTTTTAATCCTACCACAAATTTATTTTCAAGTTATTGAATTTTATCGTCTCCTGTTTTCTGTTCCAGGTCAGAATCCTGTTTTGCTCATCACGACTGCGGATTCTTTGTTACCGTGGCATATCCCACCTGTTACTACCAACGAAATAGAGTTTATTAATAAAAAATGGAGAAGTTTATAGATTTTATAATTCACATCTTAACGCGCCGTACGTTAGATGGTGGAGAAAATCAAAATATTTAACATCTTTCTTTCACAGTATCGTTAACCATTGTAGCTAAAGAATTGTATAGGACGACGCACTAACGATTAATACATAATTTTCAAGCTTGAATCATTTCTAACCCATGACTTCTAATGAAGGCTTTTTTCGAAGATAAATTATTGAAAGTTGATCGATTAAAATAAATCGTATTTCAAAGACTTATCACCCAGGGGTTGTGACACTGAAATAATGTTATTTGAACTTATTGGGGACACCATCAGGAACAGCACGTGTCTCGTTCAGACATGGACATTGTGGTCTCCTGTTGACAAAATTCAACTGCTTTTTCCTGCGTCCCCTGCGCACGTGCGTACAACAATCGGCCTAAATCAGACAAGTGGTCTCGCTGAATATCCTCATCAGATCACTCGAATGCTTCCTTGATTCGAGATGCATGTTTCGATACACCACAAACAAACAGTATTATTTAAGGCAAATAATGATAGGGGCTTTTTTTTTCTTAATTGGTTTCTCAAGAGTAGGAAGGATACCTTGGGATGTAAATTAGTGCGTCTATCGCCACCAGATAAAGTAAGCTGGATGAATAATAACCAAGAATGGAGTCATCAACTTGAGGCTAAATATTGAGCTCTGTTATTACCGATTTTGGTCTATAGAGATAAGCTCAAAACATGACTCAGATATGACTTTATCAGTTAAAAAAGAAAATAAAAAAATAATTTAAAAAAATAAAAAATAAAATAAAAAAATAATAATAATTTCAAAACAACTCAAATAAAAAAGTTTAGGGGAGTGGAATTACGTTTGAATGCCAAAAAACGCGGGTAAAAAATCGAGCCTTCTCCAACTGATTTTTTTTGTAGGGGAAAAGGGATGAAATGGGATCAAAAGACGAAAGAATCTAGTGAGTAAATTAGTGTAGTGAGTGGGTTAAAAAACATTACGAAAAAAAACTTGATCAGCATTCAGTTGGCGAATCTATACTGGTGTTGCATTTGTATCGTATAAACCCTGTAAGAGTAGAAAACTGTTTCTACTTTGAAATCAAGAGAAACACATCCGCATGAACTATTTCAATATGGATTCAAGGTTTAAATATAATTACGCTGTAGCTACTGTCCAAATTGAGAACAATGCATAATATTATCAGCTATTCAATTGAACGCAAATATTATCGAGCTATTCCTGATTTTTCACCAAGAAAATATCACAATTCCCTTCCTCGATACGGGCTTGGCCTTCCTTGATAAGGTTTACCCATGGATGAAGTTTAGAAAGGCCTTCAACCATCTGACATTCGGCAATAATCCCTGCCGCCTTGCAACGGCTACGCTGAGCGGGTCAAGTGCTTGCCTCTCAATTGCGGAATTAAAGTCTCTCCCCCTGGGGCTATTATATTCTTCCCCCGTACATAGTTTTGAATGTCCTCTTATCGACTACATCAGGCCAGGTGATCAGGTCCTCATTGTGGTTCTACGATTGCGATTACGGTCACCCTTATTCAACTGCGATCATCTATAGCTCTTAATGCCATAGCTTTCATCTCCGAATGTTGTCTAACTTTGAGCCCGCTCAGTCATCATACACGGAGTCTGTATTAATGTTGAATGGGGGTAGAAAGAAATAGTTATTGATGTTTTTCGCCCCCTCGACAGAACAAGTTGATAATGCCGAAGAAAATTCACGCCGTTTCCCGTTATGGGAGTATTTTTACTCACTGCTTCCGCGTGTTGTTAATGCACGAGCCGTTGAACAAGACAGTTGAAATTATGCAATATGATTAGAACCTCGGGTAGAACCCTCTCGAATTAGTGATTTTTGGCCCATGAATGCTTTGGTCAGGTTGTTCGGAATCAAAATGGAGAATCGAAATGAACGAAGGAAAGTCAGTACACGTCGAGTTAACCAATCGGAAGCAAGATTACATACCAGAACGTGACGGTAAAATTCTCAGTTAAAACTTCAAAAGCATTAAAATCGAACAAAATTCAAAAAATATGATTAATTCTTAGAATTTGATTGATTTCACTTCAAATTCGAATTCTACGTCTAAATTCCATGTTTTTCGCAAATAACTTTTGAACCGACCACTTTTACATAGGTATATTACTCAGAGGCGAGAAAGAGCTATCAAAATCCTACAATTTGGTGTACTTAATTATTTGTTTATGTTCTGTCCCCGCGGAGCTATTAACGTTTGAAGAAAAGTCAAAACACGTTTTTTGACATAAAGTGGAATATATCTCGAGAGCTATTATATATGCTAGCCATTTTCTTATTTTAAATCGATTCGACGTTAAATTTCCTTCATTTTCTTTCACAGCACCTAATCGTTCCCATTTCGGGAACGTGACGAAAAAAAAATCCCAAAGTTGAAACTTCAAAAGTATGGAAATCAAAAAAAAATTCAAAAAATAATATCAATTGTTCGAATTCGATTATTTTCACTTTAAATTCGAATTCTACGTCTAATTACCTGTAGGAATCATTAGTTAATCAAATTTGACCAGTGCTGTAAGTATTTGCAACGGATTTTCAAAGTTGAAAAACGTAGGAGTGGCGTAGTATTAAACCTGGAAAAACTTATAGTTGTCGTGAAATTTCCGCCGTTTTGACGTCATATTCGGATTCAGCATTAAATTTCCTATAAGAATAGCTTTAAAACGAAAATTTAATTTTTTCACTATTACCGATGCCAGCGGAGCTCGGAATTCCGGCCGGCGAAAAACTCGATTTACGGGAAATAATTTCTCCGGCTCTGTTTAAATTTTTTTCACCAAATCTTTTGCTACGTACGTGTGTAAGGCGTTCAAATGAAGACTCCTGCATAATAAAACAATTGATTCGCATTTATTTTGACCCCGAAAATCACGGTTTAAGTCCAATTTTTGAGCTTTTGAAAACCGATTTTTTGGGACCACTTGCTAATTTTTCCGAGAAATAAAAAAAATCACAAAAATACATCTTGGTAAGACACAACTTTCCTGAAAATTTCAGATTTTTATCTGCATTGAGAGAGGAGTAAAAAATCGTTAACTGATCGGTTGAAAAAAATCGCAGGGGGACCCCTTGGATTTTTCGCGAAAAAATTTTTGCAATGGATTTCGCTCAAATTCAGCATAATGATAGTTGATGATGTGTATATCAATAATATATGCTTCATTCCTTGTTTCTTGTGCATTAAATAGATGAAAATTACGTTTGAAGTTGAGAAATGGGATGTTTTCATGTATACTACACTAATATTGTTGAAAACCTCACAAACGGTTGAAAAATGGATAGGTACATTACATTGGGAAAATGTGGACAGTTGAATTACCTATCTTTTGGTATATTCAACCATCTGAATCGACTACTTTTTGTAAAAGCTAGCCACTGTGCAAGTTACATATCTTGGAAAACTTAAAATTGTCATGTCTACCTGGACTAAAACTTTGCGCAAGTTGTAAAACCCAATACTTTATGATTAGTACATGAAAATACCACCACCTACATACCAAAATTATTGCAACTAATAATAATAATATCATCTGTTGATTCCCACGCTTGTAGAATCCGAATATCCAATAAAAAAAATTCTGTCTGTCCGCCGTAAATTCTTGAAATTTTCACAAAAAATCAATCTCAGTGCCACGACGACTCATATTGCTAGCTCAATTTTAAGGGTATTTTGGGAGGTTTTGAGGGGGAGAAAATACATATTTCCCAAGATTTGTCAGAAAAATGTGTATTTTATATCAATTTATATAGATTTTTGGACGCTGAATCGAATGAGACCATCGCGGGGTCGATAGCTTTATTGGTTCTTGAGTTATCGCAGCTTTTGTGCCGAATTCGGAAGATTTTCAGAAATTTGACATGAGGGTAAAACTCAAGAGTTCTTGGAGCTATAGAAATCGTTCTATACTCATTGGAATGGGTCGTCAAACACTCTCTCTGCTGTATCGTTAGGCAAAAAGTTTCACTTTTAATTAGGAAATTAAGAAAAATAAAAATGATTAAATTACAATAGTTGCTCCAATCTGTTTTTCGGTTGGAACGTTCACAAATGTTCGGAATAATTAAAATCACAAATAATGGATAGTCTTCTTGAATCATTATTGAAGCGAAGGAATAATAAACCACTGTAAAAATCATTTACAGCGTTTTTAACGATAAAAAATACTAGCTTTCTCCTCCTCAAAACCAGCAATAACGTTAAAATTTAGGTAGCGGTTTGGTTACAGAAGTGTTGACGGCGGACAAACAAAATTTTTTCATTCAATATTCGGATTTTCAATGCCTTGGAACGTAAAACATCAAATTTTAAGGAGTTAGGATTTCTTTTTCTTGGCCGATTACAATAGTTATTACTCATTAATAAAAAGAACTAATTTATTGAATAATAAACCAAAAATTCGCCGTCAATATTTTTCTGATGAAACTATAAAAGCTTAATTCTTGCAATTTTCACCAAAAATCAATCTTGGGCTGACAATGGTTCAATTTCGGTTCTATATTGCTGTGCAAATAGTTGAACTTTTAATTTGAAATTCATGAAAAACAATTAAAATTATAATATTTTCTACCGAGTTTTCCCTTATAGTTTCCAATCTGTGGTAATGTAGAAATTTCTGAAATTGTTGCGATAACAAACAGGATGGTCTCCTTGAATCATAATGAAGCAAAAGGATGTAAATCACTGGACAATCATTTGCAGCGTTTTTTGATTGAGCGTCCTGACATTGCCCCTTCTTCGAACCTAAAACCAACGGTTTTGGTCATCTCCAACTGGTAACCTTATAAAGAACTAGGTTCTTATTATTCAATTAATATTCCACTAATTATTTATCAAATAATAGAGTTAAAACGAGCTGATGATCATGGACCAAGTCATTTCCATTCCAGTACCAATAATGGTACACCTGGTCGCTGAAACCTGCTCTCTTCCAGCCGTTCTGCAAGGTTCCAGTTTCGAAAGGCCTTCAATTCGATTCAACGCAACTGAACGGAATCGAAAGATAAGAGGAGCGCTTATCAATCTATCTTCAGCTTTCGGATTAGACCCGTGCTCTGACCAAAACAGAGAGGACTGATGGAAAAACGAGAGGTCAGGTGCCGCTGTGGTTGTATTAGTCACCATTGGGGGAAATGCAGCACCTCCACAAAGCACGGGTGGGAGTGTGGCGCTTCGGATTATTTTATTAAAAACTATTGTGCTTGCGATTTGCCTCTCGCCAAAGAAGGGGAGAAAAAGACATTGATATCGCCGTGTGAGAGGAAGAGAGCGAAACCTTTCGTGCAGCTGTATGACGGAGATGGGAACAACTGCACAATATGCCACCACAAGTTCATCCCCTCGTGTAATGTAAGCTCGACATCGGCGCGAATCTCCCCGTCAGTGTACAGCCCTCTTCTTTCTAATAGAGCAAACTAATATATAATGAGTTGTCAATGGGGGGCGGAGCTATCATTCAGACTGCAGCAAGATCCGGTCAAGTTGTCATTTCCTGTGCGGAGTCCGCCAAACGATATTCGGCACACGTCGAGCATACACTTGTGGCTGCGCGTCGCCAATATTAGCCCCTATTGCTTGTATCTCCCGGCACTTTCCTTCTCTTCGATCACTTTCACGATCGGCTAAATTAATCTTTGGAAACTACCTTTACCGCTGAACAACAAAGATTACGTCGTCGAGTTGCTGCACGATGTCGCTGGTGTTTGTCGCTGAGAGCGATTTACCGAGCGGAGCGTCCTCTTACGACCTCCCGCCCACGTCACTCATATCACCTGTGCCTTCCACTTCTAAGGTAATTTTTCACCCCAATTGCAACTTCACTATCACGTCCTTTGAACATAAACATCTTTCAACCACGTAAACGCTGACGAAAAGGAGACAGGTTTTTTGTTTTTAACATGTCGGCATTTCATTGATAAACTTCCGTTTTTTTGGTGATCAACGATAATTTACACTTCAAAAATTATGAATTCTACTTCAAAAAAAAAAAAAAAAACGCTGCAAATGATTGTACTTACAGTGGTTTATTATTCCTTCGCTTCAATATTGATTTAGAAAGACTATCCATTTGTGATAGTAACTATTCCGAACATTTGTGACGTTCCCACCGAAAAACAGATTGGTAACTAGCGGGGAAAATTCCGTAGCAACTATTGTAATCTTCTTTTCCTTCTCGTCGCATTGCTTGATGTCCGGGGGTTGTGAAGTGGAGAAAAACCAAGCGACTCATTCTCCAATTCTTTATTAGCTTCCCGAACACTTTCGCCCATTCGGGCATCCTCAGGGCGACGTGGAGCCTTAGGGCTGTGGACCCTATGGCTCCACGTCGCCCTGAGGATGCCCGAATGGGCGAAAGTGCTCGGCCAGCCATTAAAAATCTGGAGAATAAGTCGCCTGGTTTTTCTCCCCCTCACAACCACCGGGAACTATTGTAATTTTAATCAATTTTATTTTTCTTATTTTCCTAATTAAGAACTAAATTTTTTGCCTAACGGTACAGCTGGAGAGAGTGTTTGAAGACCATTCCAATGAGTATAGAACGATTTTTATAGCTCCAAGAACTCTCGACTTATACCCTCATGTCAAATTTCTGAAAATCTCCCAAATTCAACACAAAAGCTGCGATAACTCGAGAACCAATCGACCCTATCGACCTATCGACCCCGCGATGATCATTCGATTCAGCGTCCAAAAATCTATATAATTTGATATCAAATACACATTTTTATGAAAAACCCTGGAAAATATGAATTTTCTCCCCCTCGAAACCCCCCAAAATAAACCTTAAAATTGAGCTAGCAAGTTGGTTAAGGAATTGGTCCGTCGTAGGACCGAGATTGATTTTTGGTGAAAATTTCAAGAATTTAGCTATTATGGTTTGGCCGGAAAAGTGTTGACGGCGTACGGCGGAGAGGCATAATTTTTTAATTGGATATTCAGATTCTACATGCCTGGAAACGTAAAACATCAAATTTCGAGGGGGGGGGTTATAAAAATTGTTTTCTAGGGCGATTACAATGGTTAATTATTGAATAATAAACCAAAATTTAGGATCATCAAAGCTTCAAAAAATATGCTAAATACCGAACAACTGATCTATGAAAAAAAAGAAATTATAATGAAGAAACTAAATGTAGAAAAATTACAATTACATATGATAGGTTTTTTCTGCCTATAGCCACCAAATAATTATTAAAAACCGACAGTTACAAATTTCTAAAAGCCTTAAAAATATTCAAGAGGATCCACGTTGTCCAATAAATAATTAAATTCGACCGAAACGCTGGGTCACCGGAGGGGAATAAATCGTTACGTGCGCCTTCATACGAAATACAGCAGTACCCGCAATACATAGCTGCAGTTGCAGGCGTTGCCTATGCCGATGATTAAGGAGTCGAGCGGACGCCGGATAGGGTTTTCCGATTGTACGGTATCGCGATCGATACTTCCTCAGGCTCAAATATAAATAGAGCATTTTTACTCGGTATTTTCAAGAAATATTGAGGAATTATTCTTCTCAAGAGTTTCGATATTATTATGGTGAAGTTTGAACAGAGTGGAACAATTGCTATTGTGATAGGCTTTTCTACCTCTAGCCACCAAATAATTAATAAAAAACGAGAATTACACATTTCTAAAAGTCTTAAAGTTATTCAAGAGGATCAACGTTGTCCCAATAATTCGACCGAAACGCTCGGTCAGCGGAGGGAAATACATCGCTACGTGCGCCTTCATACGAAATACAGCAGTACCCGCAATACATAGCTGCAGTTGCAGGCGTTGCCTATGCGGATGTTTAAGGAGTCGAGCGGACGCCGGATAGGATTTTCCGATTGTACGGTATCGCGATCGATACTTCCTCAGGCTCAAATATAAATAGAGCATTTTTACTCGGTATTTTCAAGGAATATTGCGGAATTATTCTTCTCAAGAGTTTCGATATTATTATGGTGAAGTTTGAACAGCGTAGAAAAATTGCTATTATGATAGGTTTTTGGTTTATTATTCAATAATAAACCATTGTAATCGCCCAAGGAAAAAAATTGTCTAACCCCCCTCAAAATTTGATGTTTTACGTTTCAACACATGTAGAATCCGAATATCCAATAAAAAAAATTCTGTCCGTCCGCCTTACGCCGTACGCCGTTAGCAGTTTTCCGGCCAAACTGTAAGAGCTAAAAATTTGAAATTTTCACCAAAAATCAATCTCGGTCCTACGACGGCCCAATTCTTGAACCAACTTGCTAGCTCAATTTTAAGGGTATTTTTGGAGGGTTTTGAGGGGGAGAAAATTCATATTTTCCAAGGTTTTTCAGAAAAATGTGTACGTGGTATCAAATTATATAGATTTTTGGACGCTGAATCGAACGAGACCATCGCGGGGTCGATAGCTCCATTGGTTCCCGAGTTATCACAGCTTTTGTATCGAATTTGGGAGATTTTCAAATATTTGACATGAGGGTATAACTCGAGAGTTCTTGGAGCTATAAAAATCGTTCTATACTCATTGGAATGGTCGACAAACACTCTCTCCAGCTGTACTGTTAGGCAAAAAATTTAGTTTTCAATTAGGAAATTGAGAAAAATAAAATTAATTAAAATTACAATAGTTGCTACGGATTTTTCTCCGATAGTTACCGATCTGTTTTTCGGTTGAAACGTTTACACATGTTCTGAATAATTACTATCATAAATGGATAGGATTCTGAAATTATTATTGAAGTGAAGGAATAATAAACTACTGTACAATCATTTGCAGCGTTTTTAGCCACATTTCTGTGTGTTTTACTCTTGAAAATACATTTTCAACTATCTACACCGTCTATTGCTTCTTACGCATGAGATCTTTAAGAGAAATAAGAGTCATACAGCTCGGACTTTGCTATAACTCAAGTTTGTCTAACAAAAATGTATTAAAATTAACGTTTTTCTGAATATTCTGAAAATATATTTTACGATCTTAGATCTTTCGAATTCTAGTGAATTGCTTTTGTCTTAATTGCCATCTAAGGCTGAGCACAATATTAACCACTCGTTAAGAGACTTCAGTTTTCCTAAACGGTTTCGATGAACCTATCATATTCGTGCCGTAAAGTCGTCGATACTTCATGAATGTGTAACAATCCTCTGTGTCTGTCATGAAATGTCAATCGAGATCACTGTTATTAGACTCGTGAGATTAATCAATTTCTCGTGAATATTCACAGTCTGTACGTTGAGGTCAGCTGTTATCAGAATTTATTTAGAAAGGTTTTACAGCGATATTAATACATTAATCAATTTCTCGTGAATATTCACAGTCTGTACGTTGAGGTCAGCTGTTATCAGAATTTATTTAGAAAGGTTTTACAGCGATATTAATACATGAGCGCAATATATTCATGGGAACCAATTCGAGTTCGTCAATTATTATCGTCTACGATCATGCATAAAGCTTATAAGATGAAGGACGAATTTTAATCAGACAATAGCTTTGGATCAAACTGAAAGAGGTTCGTAAAATCGGTAGATACAGGGAGTCCCCAAAATTAAAAATCTCTTTGTTTATTTCTTGTTTATTTGAAAATGTCACATTTTTAACGCGTGAAACGTGAGAATTTATTCGATAATTGAAGAACGTCAATATTTTCCCTTCAAAAGTCCCAGTTTTTTGGAGCGTTGATTTAACTTTTAAAAAGTTGGTTTTCACCAGTGAGTATAGCTATAATCTAAAAACATATATTCTATAACTATAGAATTCTATACTCACTAGTTTTCACTGATGAATTCACAATTCTTGTATAAAAAAATCCTACTTGATGACTTGAAATTGACGTATCTCGCTACCAAACGTAATATCCTCATCTTAATTTTGTTCCAGCTGAGGGTGAACCTAGATTCAAGGGGTTGTCTCGTCTCCAATAGTGGAAAGTGGCCTCTTGCTCACATGAAGCTGTCGGAAGACGTGCACCGATGTACGGCCGTTCTTCAGCGAGGAGCCCTCCCTGAAACAGTTCGCCTTCAATTGGTCCGTCCGCTTGAAAAGAACGATCATTTGACACTTTGGTTTTCGAACGAACTCCTCGCAGCTATGGATGTCCCTTTTCTCAACCCCATCAATATTCAAGGTATGAATATTACAAACAAACAAAAATTCAATGACAAATCATTTAAATTGAAAAAAAAAATGCTAACACATTAGGAATAAACTGAACAATTTTTCTGATACCAGCCCTAATAGGATTTCTTCGGATTATGAATGAAAAAATAAAAGCGTTTCCACAGACTTCGACAAAAAACATAAGAAGCACTACAACGAAACCATTCAAATTTATTTATATTTTATTATCCATAAAACGTAATATTTAGCTTGTACCAGTTGCGCTCACTCTTCAGATCACAATGCGCTTCAGACTTAAAAAAAATTATTTTGGTTGATAGCGTGAGAAAAAATACTTAAATCGCAATGATTATTTTTTACAGGCGAGAAAACATATAAATGCCACAGATGCGGTAAAATCTACGAGTGCCCGAATCCTTTGAAACTTCATTTAGCCCGCTCTTGCGACGAAGTCAAAATTACCGATCTCTGGCGACGACTTGCCGACGCTCTTAGGCTCAACTCGACGAACCAGCAGTCGAATCAAAATTTGAAATCGCCGCATGAATTCCTTTTGAAACTGTCACTCCGCGAATCGCATTCGAGCAATGGATCGACGTCAGTGAAGGACCGTAAAGTGAGAAAGGCCGAGCGGATTTCGTCGACACCTTCTCCGACATTGACTTCGTATTCGAGCCCATCACCGACACATACCGATCTTCGGATGGAAGAAACCAGGTGAATAAATAATCCCTTCAAAATAGATAATTTTCAATCTATCGAAATTGAACGATAATGGATATTTTTCTTCATTGCTGTGCTCAGAGAACTCCACTCACTTCACAATCATTTTAGAATTTTCCCATCACAAAATTTTGTCCTGCTCAGTTTAACGTATATTTTTCTGTCTTGTCAAAAAATTAACATCGAAAGAGCATTCGTCGCAGTTTTAAAACGGCAAATCTAAATGTAGGAAAGAAAGGGACAATTGTAATATTGAGCTCGTCAAAAAATACCCGAACCACGAGCTGATTTTATTTTTAAACTGGAAAATTTATCTTTTGCAGTCAGTGATCAGAGATAAATGCACGCTGTTTCTTCGCCAATATTTTGATAAATATATTTTCTTCATCAGAGCATGAAGAATTTAACTATGGCGCATTTTTGTCATTTCTACAAATATCCCGGCCTACTTATATGAAAATTCGTACCTATAATGAGTTTTGGAAACTCATTATTTATCACAAACTGTCAATAATTTATCATCCTGAGTTTTGTAGATAACTTTTAAATTCAGCATATTGTTCGCGGGACGCAACTTTGATAATGACAAATAATAATTATTACTCTATTGCAGACCTTCGTCCGAGCCGCCTCAATATTCGGCATTCAGGCCGTACTTCCATTATCCTAACCCGAACATCCCGTCAATGATTGAAACAGCGAGCAGCTACAGCCAACCGGCTTTGCCCAGTTTCTGCGACAGAGACGTCTTCCTGCAGCGCCAAGCTGCAGAAATTGAAACGCTCGTCAGCAATTTGGGACAATCGAAGCAGGGGCATCTCTGTCTTTATTGCGGCAAAATTTATTCGAGGAAATACGGACTGAAAATCCACATTAGGTGAGGGATTCGATAACTTGAATATAATTCCAATTACTATCCAATTCGATTGAATGATTCACTCGCGTAAAGCCGACATTTTCGACACAATTGATTCAACATTTTTGCTCTTCAGGACTCACACCGGTTTCAAGCCACTGAAGTGCAAATATTGCCTGCGCCCCTTTGGAGATCCAAGTAATCTGAATAAACATGTGAGACTGCACGCTGATACTGAAACGCCGTACAGGTATGACATTCAACAATCGTGAATTTAAAACGAGAGCTCGTTCGTCTTAATAAAATATGAACATTAAATTTCATGCCAAACGATTTTGGACTAACGAAATTTTTGGAATACATTTTTGGCATTTTTCCAAAAAGGACCCCCTTCGCTCTTAAGTTTCACTATCTACTGTTGAAAACCTCTATTGAGAACATGCCAAAAATGTTTAACGATTTTAACAAATCGTAACTATTATTTTAGTTAACTGTCGCATTCCCATCAAAATAGATATAAAAAATAATAATTCCTGTGATGATAAATAATTTATACCTACTCTTTACAGATGTGATCTTTGCGGTAAGATGTTGGTGCGGAAAAGGGATTTAGACAGGCACATCAAATCTCGACATGGCGGACTCGTACGCTGAACAACTTGAAACCCACATTCAACTCTGTACCTATTTTGTAAAATAGTCTTTCGTGAAATCAATTCCTATATATTATATATATCTCAACGAATAAGAACTTCTATTTTATAAACACCTTGAAAAATACACGAATTTTTTATTGCATTTTTGTTCGACTGTTCCTCAGAAAAGTGTCTTTTCCGATTCGATTTCCATTTGTAGCGGTTTTTATTAACATCAAGGGAGTTAGAAAATGTTTCTTCTTTTGCGATTACAATGCTTTATTATTGGTAATAAACCAAAACACTGCAACCAAATAAACCAACGATCCGGCATGCGAAAGTTCGTAGGAAAACTGTTCTTGAACGAAGCACGGCTTTTCCCCAGCACAGGATAAAAGTATGCTATCTAGCTGGATATAGCGAAACCAACTCAAACGAGTGCAGCCTCTAGCGAGGCGTTGGAAAACTACCGAACCACCTATCAAAAGCTGATACGAATTTATCTTCAGATAAATGACCAACTGGCAACTACTTGTATAGCTCGTAACCACTTTTGGCCGCAGAGAAACCTGGCTGTTGTGGTTGTGGTCGCTATGTGATTAGAACAAATCGCTCCACTCATCTTGAACGTTGTCAACAGTCGTAGCTTTAGTCAAAGTGAATGAGCGTATTATATAAGCTGTGGAAACGTCCACTGACTATCAGAGCGTTCTCAGTTCTCTCTTCAACTAGTTCGAAAGTCACTTGCCAAGTAAGTGATTACAACTTTTCGGAACTCATCACGTTCGAAAAATGATTTAATTTAAATCAATATTGTTGGCATAAATGGTGATCTGTAAAGCTTCTTCTAATGATCGTTGTGCATGGTGCAATTCTCAACAGTTGACTCCATTATAAACATGAAAAACTTGTTATAAGCATTTTTCACAATTAGTCAATTAAATTTTAAGCCTTTCAAAATGAGATTTTGTTTTTCGAAAAGTTTTTCGAAACAAATTATTATCACTTGATTTTAATATGGGCTACCCCCCTGCACGTTGAAAAATTCTCTGCAATTCTGAGCATGAATAAAGCGGCCGTGAAAAGTATAATTCAGTTTGATGTTATCTTCACAGTCCACGATGATTTAAGAGAGTTGGCAGGGGAAATAACACTGACATTTTGAAAACACCATTTCAGTTTTTAGTAGAGGGGTTGCGGCACCAGTGAAATCGTGCAAAAAGCTCATAATGACATTATTATAAAAAATGTCAAGCGTCATCTACTCGCCATAACGACATCTTTAGACCTCAAATGTAGAAAAATATTGACTCTTACAGCCTGTAAAAATCAAAATAGAAGAAAACTTTAATGCTTATATCTTGGAAGTACTGTGTGTTATCCAAAATCCAGAAACTGCAGATTTTGCTCAATTACTTGGAGAACAATATCTGACAATGCCATTTAGTTTCATTTATTTTCCACGGGGATATGACGATTTATGTCATTTATTTCACCTCAGACACACCAAAGTGTTAGTGAGTATAAATAGTACTATAAGAATTTCTTCCAAATTCACCTCCGTTCCGAATTAGATTTTTCGGACGATCACAATACTTCAACTTACTATGTAAACATGTAAGTAATTATGTATAAATTATGCTAATAGTTGGGGGTTAGGTGATAGCCAACAGTCAATTCTTAGCTAAATGATACCTAAGTAACCAATGGCCTAATTTATGTGCAACGGATAAATACATTGAATGTTGGAGTGCTACATTACACAAATGCATCATGTTCAGTTTAATAAATAAAATACTTTTCTTGTCAAAACCTTTATACTCATGGTCAATAATACTTGCAGTATTCTTCCAGACACTCACTCGCCGCCCGTTTGCTGAAAATGGACGCCTCCAGTGGAGCCACTTGCTCAGCTATAGCAGACGGGAAAGATGACATTTGGAAACTACAGTTGCCAAAAGGGGCGTACGAACTTGACACCAGAATATTCAAACTGAACCGCGAAAGGTTGATTGCCAAGGTAAAAGAAACCAACCCTGGAGCACTGATTGTTCTACAGGGTGGCAAAGACATCAGCCACGGCAACACTGATACAGATCATCTGTTCAGACAAGACAATTTTTTCTTGTGGACGTTCGGCGTTCAAGAACCTGGATATTGGGGATTGCTTGATGTGAAAGCTGGTAAATCATACCTGTTGATACCCAGGCTGCCTGATTCTTACAAAGTCTGGATGGGAGAGCTACCTGAACCGACAGAAATAGGTAAAAAATATTTGGTAGATTACGTATTTTATGATGACGAACTTGAGCTCAAAGTTGGCGAGATCGATCCGACTGAAATTCTTGTATTATCTGGGACAAACAGTGATAGTGGTATCGCTTACTCAAGTCCCACGCTCAAGAACTCAAAGAACTACAAGGTTAACAATGACGTTTTGTACACATTGATGGAAGAGTTGAGAGTCGTCAAGACTGATTTAGAATTGGAGTTGATGCGAATCACAAATAAATTGTCATCAGCAGCTCATAGGTTGGTGATGAAAAAAATTGCTGCGGACAACTACGAGTATCAAGGAGAAGCGCTCTTTAAATTTTTCGCCCAGTATGTGGGTGGAGCTCGAGCTGTAGCTTACACTTGTATCTGTGGTTCAGGGCACAACTGTTCAATTTTACACTACGGACATGCTGCTGCGCCGAACGCGAAGCAAATTAAAGATGGTGATATGTGCTTGTTCGACATGGGAGCATCATTGTGGGGCTACGCCAGCGATATAACATGCTCGTTTCCAGTCAACGGCCGTTTCACTGAGAAGCAGAAGAAAATTTACAATTGCGTGCTTGAATCAAGGAACGCGGCTTTTGCAGTGATCAAGCCGGGAATTCTATGGTTGGACGTGCATAAGGCCGCTTTAAAACGTCTTCTCATTGGACTCCAAGAAATCGGCCTTCTAGTTTCCGGAGCATCGACTGAAGAGATGCTCAACAAGTCTGTGTCAGCAATCTTCCAACCGCACGGTCTTGGTCATCTGATGGGCATTGACGTACACGATTGCGGTGGATACAACAAATTAACACCACCTCGTAATGTAGAGCCTCACCTACGATCTCTGCGCACTTGCAGGGAACTCAAGGCAGGAATGGTACTAACGGTTGAGCCTGGCTGTTACTTTATTCCATGCCTAATCGATCAGGCTAAGAATGATAAAAATATCAGACATTTCTTCAACTTCGATGCCATCGATGAGTATCAATGTTTTGGAGGCGTTCGTATCGAGGATGACATCATTGTCACGGATACAGGAATGGAACTAATGACCGACGTGCCTAGAACTGTCGAGGAAATTGAAAAACACATGGCTCAACCATTGTAAATCTGTTTTGAAGCTAGAGCCCAAATTGTATTACAAGTAAACGCAGCTTATATAACATAATGCAATGATAATGAAGAAATACGTATGAAATTTGTTTGTGATAAATAAGCAGACATTTATTTACAAACATTATTTTTTGTGAATGTCATTTATTATGAACTGACTACCTTGTATGGAATAAAATTGTCAAATTAAGTACTTGTTCTTTCCCATCGTTAACCAAGGCACGGAAATTGCGTCCTAAAGCATCATCATGACCCGTGTCTTGACCTTGCTCATAAGAATTGTAAGTCAGTTACATACTTACATTCATTGCACAGACTTGCATAAATGAAAAATTCGCTTGGAAATTTTACAGTAATTTTTTTCCTGTCAGACTTATGAAAATGTTGTAATTCCATGCCTTCCACCTACCTCGATTCCCATTCAAGTTCCCTTTTGCATGCATTAGGTGCTATATAAGTCACTCAATTACTTCAATTTGAAACCGACAAGACTGCAACATTCACTTAGCCAAAACCGAACTATTTTGGGTATACTTAGCGATTAGTGTAGCGAGCCATTCAGCGAATTCACGACACCTCTTCAACCATACCTTATCATTAAGAGAGTTTTTGTGGAACCAAAATTAAACATCTTCCTCCGGCAGAGTTTTATATTTTTTAAAAGATTATAAACGAATAATAATTAACCCGAGGCGGATTTGGCGGCCAGCCTCTTGTCCCTCTCTTCGGCAATGCTAAGTTTGATACCCTTGCCCTTAGGGATGGAAACGTAAGCTTTGCTACCTTTGCCAATGATGAACACATTGTTCAACCTGAAACAAAACAAAAATATGGTCAATGGGTAATTACAAACTGAACATTTGATGAAATTGTGCTTGGGATTATTCTAAAAAAAAAATATAATAAGAATAATCTAATTTCTTCTCAAAATTCACTTCTTGCCAATACGCTCAAGCTGCAGGATGACAAGCGAGAAAAGAAATGAGCACTTTTCATGAAGGGTAAAAGGAATTCGCAAACAAAAAATGAATTTTTGCCCGTTGGTAAACCTTGAGTGACATGTGAGTGTCACTACTGTTTCAACTTTAACTAATGAATAAAATTTAATTTAATGGCAAGAATAATATTTGAGGATTAGTTGATAGTTGCGGTTGGAAAATTGATGTTTACCTGGTGGCAAACGTGTGACCGCTAGCATCCTTGACGTGAACGATGTCGAAAGAACCAGGATGTCTCTCTCTGTTGACAACTGTTCCCACACGCCCCAAGTTACGACCTCCAGTGATCATGCACAAGTTTCCTGCGGAAAAAAGCATAATATTGAACGAGTTTTCATCTGGTGAAAGGCTAAAGGATTGGGTGGGTTTTGGACCAGAACAAACAGATATCATTGGCTGCATAAATTATCTATTGGTGTCCTCAAGATGAGTAAGAAAGAATATCATAGGACTCGATACCTTAGTAGAATCCTCAAAATGTGCCTAAATAGGAATCATCATTGGATACTAATACATGCGATTATGATGTAAACGGTAGGTAAAAACCAAGAACTAATTATACGTACCAGAATCCATACGGATGATGTCAATTATTTTGTTGGTTGCAATGTCCAACTGGATTGTGTCGTTCACTTTGGCGAGCGGGTCCGGGTACCTAATGGTTCGACCGTCGTGGGTCACCAGGAATGGAATGCCTTTAGGCCCAGTTTGGACTTTCTTCACCTTGCACAATTTGTACTAAAAACAATATCAAAAAAATTAATAAACTTTGTAGACTTGTAGCTACATTCATTAATTAATTTTCAATGTTTATCTTTGTAAGTGATAATGGTTATTTACCAATCTCTTGGTTTCCGTTTAATATTTCTATTTCATCAAATATGTGGTGTTCAATTTTCTAAATAATGTTCAGCTTATTCAGTTCGTCCAAGAGTTAATTCACATAAATGCATACAGTCGACACCAAAGATAGAAGAGGTTTTGCAAAATCTACTAGACGCGAGAAAAGAAGGCAATTTGAATCACCAACCCTCGGTGGTTGCAATAAAATCAATATGCTGGAAGCCAAGTAGTGAATCAAAATTATTTGTGCGCCATCTGGGTAATACAACAGGGCATACGATCCAAGTTGTGACCATGATAGCTCAATAATTTAGGCAAACGCTTGACTAATGCAAAAACGGACAATATTGCAATAGCTTCGATAGTCGCCAGGAAAACGAGCTGAGTGCATGGATCATACAGTAATTCCACGTTTGAGTCAGCTGACAGCGATAAAAAATTTAAAAACCGAGAAACTTCTTCAAAGGCAAAAAACTAAGAAACGCACAAAATAGGTTCATAACACTGAAATACGGCTTGTGAGCTTACTGGCCCAAGGAAAATGTTGTATAATGGGATTTTTTAATAGCAATGAGAACCAAAAATGAAAGAAGAAAAGAACGAAATAAACCCAAGAAAAATATGGGGAAAAAATTCAATCACTTGGGAGTAGTGTGTGACAGGAACGATAAAAACCAAGCGCCATTCACTTGCCATAACCAACATTTCAAAACCTCAAGCGTTCAAATATGTTGATTTTTAATGTCTGAAGAACTCAATGGAAAACACCCACAAAAGAAAAAGCTTATAACGTGAATGTAAGGGCAAATGATTTAAATCAAGCGTCATCTGATAGTCATAAATTTCAAGACCTTTACCAATGAAAGGCATAAATTAATGGAGCCACCAATTCTCAAAAATTCAGTATCAAGAAGACTTCACGTAGTACAGCATGTATGCCATCTGGGTAATACAACAAGGCGTATCGATCCGAATTGTGACCATGACGGCTAAATAATTTCGGCGAACGTTTGACCATTGTAAAAATTTTACATCATTACAACAGCTTCGATAGCGGCCAGATTAGTGACTTTATGATCAGCTGATGAGCATATAAATATATCATTTGTATATATTTAGACGCGTAGTGTATTAGGAGACAGCAATCAATATGGAAATAAATATCAGAACCCATTAACTACTCTAGAATTATTAACATATCAGTGTTGTTAAGGAACAATGTAAAGGATTGTTGTTTGTATCATACCTTGGCTTCATCAGCAGTGATCCTGTGGATGGCGTAACGACCTTTGACGTCATAGATCAATCTGAAGAACTCGTCTGTCTTCTCAATCGTGATAACGTCTGGAAGCAGAAAACCAAGTAAATTAATAACCCATCGAATCATCATGTATGACAGGAGAACGTACTTAATCATTAGAACATAATAGACAAAATTTAAGCGTGATTTCAGGCAAACTGGACGGGGAAAATTTTAATTTGAGATGTCTGCAGTCTTGGTGATACAAGAAGGTACAGGGGCACATCTTGTGACCGTGACAACAAATTAATTTTGGCAGGTTTCAAAAAGCATTGCAACAATTGAATTCCTGCATGCTAGCGTCAATGCCATTGATGAATAATTTTAGATGAATAAACGGAATTAATCTCGTACAAATTAGCTGAGCTGGTGGAAAGTTAAGAATTGCTTTCAGTTCACTAGAAGCAGTAGAAATTTATTGAAATGTCAGCAGTCTTGGTAATACAAGAAGGTACAGGGGCGCGTCTTGTGACCGTAACTACATTATAATTTTGGCAGGTTAAATTTCAAACAGCATTGAAAAAATCGAAGTTTCGACAATAGCTGGCGTCCCTGCCGGGATTAGAATAAAATGATTAAATTTCAATGCTGCTTACCAGAGGTCAGTATTAAAATAAAAAAAGCATCAACGCTAAACTCTATCTTCAAGCATCTGCTTGCACCACATTATCATTCATAAACTTCATTATGAAGAAAAGTGTAGATAAACGATCAACAAATGCACTACTACTTTCAAAATACAATTATCTGCAGACTTGGTGATACAAGATGACACAAGGTACATCTTGTGACCGTGACTACAATTTAATTTTGGCAAGATTTGGAAAAAAAGCATTGCAAAAATTGTGTTGTTTGCAACAACTTGCGTCCTTGCCACATGAAAATAATTTTTACAAATCTCAACCGGCCGCCATCGACTAGAAACTTGAAGCAGAATTATGCTTCTTTGACTGTGATTATAACCTTCATAACCAGCAAGAAATTGTCAGTAATCTTGGTAATACAAGCAGGTACATGAGCAAACTTGTGACCGTGATAACAATATTTAATGTCGGCAGGTTCTTAAAAGCATTTCAAAAATTGTTCTCTGCAATGGCTAGCGTCACTGCCTATTTTTCAAATTCGCTGGTCAAAAACGATCGATCGGCTAACATACAAATTAATTAAGAGTTTAATCAGCACTTTCTGAAAACGCCGACTATGATTGTACAGTGGTTTATTAGTACTTTGGTATAAAATTCTGTCAGCAACTATCCCGATATACATAGGGAACTATAAAGGAAACTCCATAGCAAATATAGTAATTTTAAAAATTTAAACTTTTCATAATTATCTAATTAAATTAAATGATAAATTATTTGCCAAACGATATAGCTCAAGAGAGTATTTGACAAGCATTCCAACCAGTATAGAAAGAGTTTAGAAAGTCTCAAGTTATGCAATCTTGTCAATTTCTCAAAATCTGGCCTTAGCAGTCAGGCCAAGATTGATTTTTGGTAAAACTCTCAATTATGTAGCTTTTATAGTTTTGTCAGAAAAGTGTTCGACGGCGGAGGGCGGTCGGACAAAAATGTTTCAAAACGATATTTGGATTTTAAGCACCTTAAAAGGTAATCAAATTTTGAGGGGGGTTAGAAATAATTATTTCGTGAGCAATTACAATGGTTATAGTAGTGATAAATCAAAACTATGTACGCGATCTTGGTGATACAAGAAGCTACAGGAGGCATCTTGTGACCGTGACCGCAAATCAATTTCGGCAGGGTAAATAAAAGCATTGCAAAAATGGAATGTTCAGCAATTGCTAGCGTCGCTGCCAATAATTTGAACTTGAACAACATGCAACGAATTCGGCTGAAGGAAATAGAGCATGCAAATTAGGTCACTTCTTTTCTATACATTTCATCATTCAAAGCGTTAAGGACACGGGTATTTCAAAAGGTCCGACATCTTCTAATTCGACATAAATACGCCGTAAGGAACTGGAACCATTTTGCGCTGGATCTCGGATAACGCTTCATGTCTAGGGCTACCTGAAAAAAAACCTTTCTACAGTTACATTACTTACCCATGAAACCAGCTGGATAGTTAGGATCCGTGCGGACCTTGCCGTCAACTTTGATGAGACGCTGCATCACGATTTTTGTGACTTCGTCGTTGGTTAGAGCGTACTTGAGACGGTTTCTCAAGAAAATAACTAGCGGGAGACATTCCCTCAGCTTGTGAGGTCCGGTGCTCGGGCGAGGCGCGAATACACCTCCTAATTTGTCCAACATCCATGATTTGGGTGCGTTCAAACGCTTCAGATGTCTCTTGGGTCCACGCGCCTAAATGGAAAACAATGATTTCAGTAAATTGAATTTAGCAGTTGATATAAGCGAATATGGGCAATATAATGGCAGAAACATTGATATCACAATTGAAGCGTTTGTACAAGAATAATTTGAGACGAAGGGTCGTCTTGCACAGAACAGTGAAGATCGAGCTAGGTTAGTCGATCCCAATCTAATAAGAGTACGCAAAATCCTCCAATAACACATGGGCGTGTAAAAGAAAGATTAATGCCGTTTCAACTGGCATAAAATATCATGGGCACTTAGAAATTCAACAGAAACCCTAGGAGATGATTTGATTCAACATGCCAAGGATTTGCAAGATAGTCGCAGTAATCGGTGGAAATACGTTCCGTTGATTCAAATCGGAATATTTTTTAGTATAACGGCTCCAAGGCGCACAGGTTTATGAAAATATTAGTCAACAAGCATTTCAATTCATTTGGATAAAGCCAATTCCCGAACATGGGACTACAATACGCCAACCTTCTTAGTTAGTAAACAAGCCCATGTTTAAATTAAATGTTAAAATTAAACATCGTTGGACCGTTTTCCTTTCGAATTGCGAAAACAAACACAAAATCCCAGTAATTAAATCTATAAAATTTCGATTTTTCTATTCAGCACCAACTAATGCACAGTGCACCAAAGAGGTTAGGTTAGAATAATATTTTCCCAACTTTCAAGCCAACTATTTCCGAACTTCCCCAGGTTAAACACAACTGTTCGGCCAAATTAAAGCGGATTCCCGTAAATCGACTACAAAGTTTAATGAAGTTAGAAAATACCATTTATTTGATCAATGATTATACACAGACGATGGTGTCGATGAGTACACCACACGGACATGCCAAATCAGGGAAATTTCCTTCAAACTATTAACCCATTGACTATTTTATCGTCAAAGACCGAATAAAAATTTTAATGAGCAGTGCATATTATGTCAAACATTAGAAAATTCAGACGGATGAATTGAAATAAAATTTATAATATTCAGACACTCACCATGGCGGATTCCGGCTTCCAGAGGTTAGAGGCTGTTTACGTCTCACGTCACTAGGGGCATTGAAATCAAAATGGAGTCAAGAAATCTAACGATGTTAGATGTACCTATTCAGGTTTACAGAAGACATATATTACTTTCAAACCGCACAGACTGAGTTCATTTAAATTCTGTCAGCTGTCAAAATTTTTCTGGCTACACTATAAAAGCTAAATTCTTAAAATTGTCAGCAAAAATCTCGGTATGACAATGGCTCAATTCTCTGAATGAATCGCCACCTTTTTTAAGGGTATATTTTGGGGGTTTTTGAGGGGGAGAAAAGTCATAATATTATACATTTTTGGACGCTGAACCAAATAAAACCACTCATTGGATCTGGAGCTATTGCAACTTTCGTGAGAATTTTTGAGATTTCCAAAAATTTGGCTCGTGAGTATACTCGAGAATTTTTTGAGCTATAAAAATCGTTCTATATTCGTTAGATTGGTTTTCAAACACTTTTCAGCTGTTCCGCTGAGAGAATAATTTATCAATCTTTTGAATAATCATAATCATAATAACCATAATCATAAAAATAACAATGATTCAAATTACCATAGTTCCTGTGGAGTTTTTTTTTACTTATAGTTTTGTTATAGTTGACAGTTAAGTATTAATATTGAAACACCGAATGATAAACCACTTTACAATAATTTGCAGTTTTTTTTTTTTTTTTTTTTTTTTTTTTTTTTCATTGGATTCTCCATGCTTTGAAACGTAATATATTACATATTGAGGGGGTCGAAAAATATTTTTTCTTGGGCGGTAACAATAAGTTTATTATTGAATAATGAAGCAAAATCTATCCATTTTTTATCGTTTTGCTCATCAAGTAGCTCTAAATGATTTTCAGTTAACTTTTATCCTGGCTCGAGTTCATTTTTTTTTATATATCCAAACCAAAAGCTTGCTTGGCGATCGCCATAATATGACTCTCCCAACCCGGTCCAAACTTGTTGGTCGTTATAATTTGTGAACGGAATAATATAATATTTTGACGGACAGAATCAATCATAAAATACTTTTTATGCTACCCATGTTCGTAAGAGGACTCAAAATGAAGAACAACCCTTGTCATGCCGTTGGTTTGTTGATGGTGAACGGTGAACTGTAGAATCATCATCATGTCACTTAACTTTCACTGACTCGTTTTCCTTTAACTTGGTTTTACATTCAATTCGTCGACCAATTTAGTCATCGCGATCGCAAATTCCAATCCGATGGAACGTTTCCACAAGTGCGTCCGTCGATCATCGGTTTGTCTTGCCAATATGTAAATAACTTGTTTATTCTATTGTAAATAAAACTACGTAAATATTTCAACGCACTACGAGCCATAAATAAATTCTATAGATAGTTTTGGCGCCAAAGAATTTCTCGCAAGTGCAAAATATGTCATCTAATAGTGAATTCGTCTGCTCAGAATGCGCCAGACGTTTTGGGAATAAATCGAATTTAAATAAACATTTGAAAGATGTCCATAACGTTTATACGCCTCGGCCGACATCGCTTAAATGCCCGACGTGTCGATTGTCGTTCGATAATTTTGTCATTTACGAAGAGCATCTGGCCGATGCGCACGAATTCGTTCCCGATAAGGAAACACTGTCTTTCACGACTAGAGACGAATTTCAAACTTGGAGGCTCTCGGTCGAGGAGAAGGATATGGCTAAATTTGTTATTAGAACATCGAAAAACCTCCGTAATAAACAAGTGGCGTACTACAGGTGCCACAGGTCTGGTCCAGCTCGCTATAGAAGGGATGACAAGTCGAGGAAAAGGTTGGTGAAGGTTCAGGGCTCGTGCAAGACGAATTCACATTGTCCTGCAGTGATAAAAGCGTCATTCCACCCCGATGGCCTTGTCAACGTGGAGTTCCAGCGGACGCATTTTGGCCACGCCGCTGAGCCTGTTCATTTGACAATACCTAGTGAAGTCAAGGAGTCGATTGCTGAAAAGCTTCGCAACAGAGTACCTATCGATCAAATTTTGGAAGAAGCTCGAAACGACCGGCTCAAAGATGACGCGCAGGCAAAACGTGTACACCGTTTGACCATGGCCGATCTTAGGAATATCGCGAGAAAATTCGACCTTGATAAATCCTTGCTGAGACGAACACCTTACTTGGACGAAGACCGTGACAACTTGGACTTCTGGGTGGCTCTAAAAGAGCGCGAAGCCAGGATTAGGCCATCCCCAATTCTCTTCTATAAACCGATTCACCGCTCGTCCACTGAGTATCCAAAACTCGGTAAGGACGATTTTTTCATCGCCCTGATGTCCAGCGAACAGGAAAAAGTACTCTGCGAAGGCAATTTTGAAACAGTTTGTTTGCTATCAAGCTGCGGCGCCAACCCAAGCGCTTACCGGCTAGCCACAATCGCCGTTTTGGACGACGAGAAGCGACAAATCCCGTGCGCCTATTTTATAACCAACCGAATGGATTCGAATATGATGGAAATTTTTTTGAATTTAGTACGAGCCCGTGTTGGCCAGTTGAGACCCACAGTTTTCCTTTCAGAAGACGGTAACCTAATGCAAGAAGTTTGGGAGTGTGTAATGGGCCGTTGCGGTAAATCGTTCTACTGTCCGTGGTACATTCTTCAAACGTGGGAAAACACATTGTTTGAAATGGTCATCGAAGCGGATGAAAGGAAAAAGGCTTATGACAACCTTCATTCGTTGCTGAAGGAGTCAAACGCGCATTCGTTTCCAACTTTGCTGATGAGAGTCGCCCACGATCTTGTGGAAAACGAGCCGACTGCCGAGTTTGGCGGATATTTTATTAGGGAATTCGTTGAAAATTGCGACATGTGGGCTTGTTGCTACTGCAAAGCTTGCGGCATCGACACAACATCTCATTTAGATTCCATGCATGAAGAAATTGAACGCGTAATCGGCCAAGGGAAACCGATCAAGAAATTGCACATTACCATTCAGGCGCTGCTGGAAATAGCTGAAAGTAAACTGCATGAACCTATTGAAGTTGTCGTCAAGGAGATGACAACTCAAATGTTGGTGAAAAATCTCCGGCGCCGCCACAAGGTCGCTATGAGTATGGATGTTGAGAAAGTGTCACGGATTGCTGATGGCACATGGGAAGTGTTTTCATCGTCGAAAACGGCATCTACCGTCTCATTGGTCAATTCATCGTGCTCATGCTCTATAAATTGTGTATACTGCAAGGCGTGTATTCACACATATACCTGCTCTTGTGTTGATGGGCGAATCAAGGGTAACATGTGTAGGCATATTCATTTAGTCTGTTTATCTACCAATTCGTCGCTTCGCCAAGAGAATAAAGTCGATCAACCTATTGTTAAAGCGGACGATTGTAATAAATCAGCAACCGAAGGATCGGTCGTTAATTATGAAACTATTTGTGAACAAAATGGTGTCCTAATCATCGACACTACACCTGATGACGAGTCGGCTCCAGAGGAAGGTTGCTCTTTGAAACATAGACTTATCGGGACATTCTTTGCTACTTTAAGCAACTGCGATGCTTTAAATGAGTTGGAAATTCTTCAACAGCATTTGGATCGAGCACAAGCGGAGATCTCAAGTATTAAATGTAAAACGAGTGCGTCCATGAAAAGACCATCAAAAGGTTTGACTGTTATTCTTGAAGAATCGTAGACTTTATAACGAATAAATTATGCTGTACCGCTATTATGACAAAAACAAGTATACGTTCCTAATAAAACTTATTTCATTTTGTCAAAGTACTTCTTTGCCTTGCAAAACTCCTGAGTCACTGAAACAGAATGAGTAAAGAAACAAGACCAAATAGTAAGGCCTTTATTGTTCAAGAAATACTTTTCAAAAATTAGCACGCTGTTCGCTTGACTTGGCGATTGAAGCTACTGTTTGAGGACAGTCATCGAAGCAAGAAATATAATTTTGTTATGATGGAAAACGGACAAAGAAAAGAGTAGCGTTCACAAAGTTCAAGAAATATAAGGGCGCCAAACAGCTTCGCACACATCGTTCTTTATCATGAATTCGTCTTTGATGTCATCGCTGGCACCACGATTCTTCAAATGGCATTCTCTGACTGCTTTGTAGAATCTGATGTTGTCCATGACTATTGTGCGGACGTCGGTCTCGCATTTGTCACCGCGCGAGTTTGCTTTGTTGGCCCAGTAGTTGCGATTTTTGAGACCACGAATGAACGGATAGACGCGTACCCAGTCGCCCTCTTCGTTCGGAGCGTCTGTCCAGTCGACGCCGTTGTCCCACATCGATTTCGGTCGTTCCGGCTCAGACCGAGACGGGAACAGAAAATCTGCATTGCCGATAAACCTGGAATCCCGGCCTACAATCCAATTGGTATTAATATTTTTCAAACGAAATTTCCCTTAAAGATTTTCCAAGCAAGTTTCAATGGGTTGGCAAGTCATATGAGTCACTTGATACATTTTATCACTGTCATTTGATATTGATTTGGTTGAGCTTCGGAGCAAGCACCAATCATGGTTAACAAATATTTCAACAATTCCCCAAGAGGCAAAACTGACAACTAATGGAAAATTGAAGGAGTCAAGTTATTGCTCTGATTTTTCAACCTCATCAATCTGTTCTTGCTTGTGGAATAAATTCTAACTTTGAAATATAAGTAATCACCAATGTAATTTATTAGTGGTGAATATTTTTATATCTTAATTTCATTAATGTGCAATTAGTAATTGCACAGAATAACTTCATAGTTGAGGAGCGGTTTAGAAATTTAGTTGTTTTATTGAGCATCGTCATATTTACCTTGTGCGCTGAGAGCATGCCAATGAGTAAATGAAATCGATACCTACTTAGAGCCATACCTGTATATTCACCGACTATACAGGTTGATACGGTTGAATTTGGTTTTCGAGACGATTTTCCCGGGCATGGGCTTTTCCGACCCAGGACCGCACTTCTTTTGCTTTTTCGCTCCTTCAGCTTTGGCTGTAACAGTTTGTAAAATAAATTGATGATGCAATTGGTAGCCTTTCAAAACCGAAAACTCTAATTTTTTGAAAATTATTAGGGCTTGTTCATTTTTCATAAAATATCCCTTACACAGTTTGTAGTCGGTGGAATGATCACTTGTTTCTTCCATTTTTGGGCGATAGCAACAACCGAAGCGGCTTTCTTAACTGTGTTGTAAATGGACATATCTTCGTCTGATGATGCTGCTCCACTGTTGCATTCGCTGCTTCCACCAGCTCCCCGTGCGATGTATGGAATATCGGAGAAAAGCGACAAGCCGGTGTTACAAACTGGTAGCCGCAGCAGGTCAAACATATCGTGAAGCATAGGTTTCTTTACAGCAGGGTCCACATCGCAGTCTGTTCCTAAGGCTGGGCTGATATTTACCTGTTGAATTGATATTATGAAGTATGAACTGTCAACTCCAGACAGTGGCATTTTTGTCTGTGGTGGAACCAGCTGTGTTTGTACGAGAGCGTTGCTTGGCCAGATAACTATCCTCATATATAATCCCTCACTCATAAATTGCCTCAACTTTCAGCCCGCTGTGTGTTTTCCAAGTAGCCACAATGTTTACACCGGTGCCATTAATTTATCCATTCCTCTTTTTGAAGTTTTACACAAATTTGTAGCTAATGCTTGTCATATCAAGAAGGAAAATTAGTCAAATATACCTCCAGAAGCCAAGGCTTCAAGCTGTCATCGATCAGCACGTCGAAACCATAGAATTCAAAGCAATTCGAAGTCGCAGGGATGCCAGGCGACTGACTCCCAATCGTTAGAATAATGAGGTTGGCTATCCGCTGCCAAAGTAACCAATCATCGAATCCGTTCTGGTTCAAGTAGTACCGCAGCTGTTTGAGGCTCCATTTACACCCTGCAATTTTGAAACAAGTGAATAGACATACAACTTTGATTTTGATTTCTATAATTGTCCCTCGGTCGAATTTTTAATTCAGTGCCGAGCCCTTTCGCTCCTTTGGACTTCATTACGACTTGGTAGTACTATGAGACTCATTTGTCGAAATATAGCTGCGTGTGGTGGGATGAAAAATAGCGATTTGTCACACAAAATATCTATCTCCACCTACCAGCTCCGACTTTGTCTTTCATTTCCGAATAACCAGGTCCCTGTTTGTTGAGCGAACAGTTAGTCAGGTGAGCATATTTATTCTTCAGATCGGTCAGCGAGAATTTGTCAGTGCTGAAGCGAGCGAGGCCTTCCCTGTATAGGTAGATCGTGAGAGGGTAGAAACAAGGCACGCAAACGTAAAGACGCAGATCGAACTTGTATCCGCCGATGAGAAGAGGATTCCTGACGTACCTCTGCACGACGGTATTTGTGTCGTAAGTCAGCTCGCTAATTTTCTGCAACGTGGAGTAAATTTCGAAAATGAACTACTAATGCTAATTTTTTGTTTTGGAAGCCATAAACTGCGTCCCGTTTTCATTTTACGAATTAAATACAAGTCAATTATTTGTCAACTTATTTTTACTAAATTACTCGCGCTGAGATTGTGGAACCCCATTTCACCAGGATAGAAGACCAAGGGATTGTCACGAATTCTACTGATTTGGAACGAGTTATATTATTAAACATAGCAATATAAAATAAAATGATATAATAACAGTATAACAATTAATAGGTATATAATATCAGTATAATAATAACAATTAATATATCAGTGGAATTCGTGACAATCTCTGTCTTCTATCCTGGTTTGCCAACCTTAATTACTGTGTTTTTATTTATTTATTTTTTTAAACAAAAATACTGTTGTTTAAAAAAATCTTTTTTTATTGTTTTACTCAAAATTACTCCAACTTAAAATACTCGTGTTTTTTTTCTTCAAATTGTTCTTATTTTCAATTGGTTTTATTTTTTATCTGTCAGTAAACTTAAAAAAATTAACTATCGATGCTATTATTATTTTACGCCATAAACTATGGGTCCCGTTTTCTTTTCAAGAATTAAATACAAGTCAATTATTCGTCAACTCAAATAACCGGAAATATTCATATTATTTTCTTCAAATTGTTCTTATTTTGAATTGTTTGAATTACAACTGCGAAACTCACTCGAAATAATGAGATTCCTTTTCCCTGGCTGAGCCCCACGGGTTTGCATATCCAGACATCATCTTTATCGTTGTTCACAGCCAAACGACTGCAGGTTTCAACTAATTTCGTATAATCTAATGGCAGGATGTACGCTTCTGGGCTGCAATGGATATAAAGCACGGTTGAATCAAAATTACCGGAGATACAGATTTCATTTTGAATAGATTTAAATAAATTTCTCGGTCGTTATAAAAATAGAATTTATAAGTTGTCTTTTTTTCTAAATTCAACAGATCATTAAATCTTTCTAAGCTTTTTAGTTTCATTATTTGTTAGGTACCGAGATTATTAAATTATTCATACTAAACGAACAATTTAAAACGGCCAGACAATTGACACGAAGTCTATAAATCACAGTAGAAGGTGAAGGTTTTCTTAGAATATTCGTGGTCGATGCCACCCACAGATACCAGCCAACCTCATTTAATACACAGACGTCTCGGTAGTCTCGAGGAGGAACGACTAAAAATAGAGTGGTAATGCATGCACGAGATGTCCGTTGTATAGAAGCTAGTACCAATTGAAACAAGATTTTGGGCCGATTAATTTAATAATGAGAATTTAGAAAAACAATACTTCCACAGAGCTCACCTGAAATCGAAAATGTTCCCATAATTGTTCTTCATGCATTTCAGATGTCTCGATAACCAGTCTTTTCTACAGATGGCAGATGCTTTTGGCACGTGATTTGTAAACTGAAGAAAGAGCGCAATTATTGGAAATTGATACTCATCATCTAAGTAGCTATTAAGAAATTCCTTTGAACATGGAGGAGTCAGGTTGGTCTGATTTAAGATGGTGGCCCCTTTTATGGCTGGCAAGTCATCTTAGGTGGAAGGCAAGAATCTTGATTAAAAAATATTCTTGTTGAACTGTGTAGGTACTTGTTACTTTAAAAAATGCAACCTTCACCTGCCACGTTTTTAAGGACTTGTAATGTGAAGTCGGAAACCCAACGGTTCTCCACCAGATATTCCATTGGTCTTTGGCGTCCGTGTCTTCTGAAAATTCTTTCCACCCTCTTTCCAAAAATACCTGTAAAAAAAGAGAATTGCTGGCTTCTCGAGTGTTGAAGAAAAAATAAAAAAGGGGTTGTGATTGGTGGAAGTTTTGATTAAATGTGTTTGGGATCGTTGATTCCTGTCATTGACAAATTTGGTTGCAGCTTAAGTGGTCGGCTGTGTGGAAAGATGGAAAGTTTTAGCAGTTTAGATTCATTCTCCAATGGTGTCTAGACTGTTAGCGATGGAATCTATTTTTCAAGGTGCCAAGGAATTCAGAAGAGGGGAACACCTGGAGCATCTGTCACAATTGACAGAAGAGGGGAACTCCTGGAATGAGCTCAGTGGGTTGATCAAGAATATTATGTGGGTTGAGACGTGTGGAAGGTGGCTGTGGCTTCTTTCACTTGAAATTGCATGTAAAAGAGATCCCTATTTGGTCCGTAAGAGAATAAACTTTTCCCTATATACTCCCTTTGCTCAAATTCTTATCAGCTTTCAATTAGATTTGCCATAGCAATAGCGAACTCTGGACAGCAAGGGCCCACTTGGAAAAGTTTCCTTTAGACGTTTTTCTTTATTGAAATCAAGTTTTTTGCGAATATTATGTAGGTACCTGTTATGAGCTATAGACATGCATTGATGAGCACTGCCTGACACTCCATTGTCACTGAAAGAAACAGTGGTTTATTATTCCTTCGCTTCAATATTGATTTATGAAGACTATCCATTTGTGATAGTAACTATTCTGAACATTTGTGAATGTTCTCAACGAAAAACAGATGGTAACTATAGAGGAAAAATCCGTAGCAACTATTGTAATTTTAATCATTTTTATTTTTCTTAATTTCCTAATTAAAAACTAAATTTTTTGCCTAACGGTACAGCTGGAGAGAGTGTTTGACGACCATTCCAATGAGTATAGAACGATTTTTATAGCTCCAAGAACTCTCGAGTTATGCCCTCATGTCAAATTTCTAAATATCTCCAAAGTTCGGCACAAAAGCTGCGATAACTCGAGAACCAATAAAGCTATCGACCCCGCGATGGTCTCATTCGATTCAGCGTCCAAAAATCTATATAATTTGATACCACGTACACATTTTTCTGAAAAACCTTGGAAAATATGAATTTTCTCCCCCTCAAAACCCCCCAAACATACCCTTAAAATTGAGCTAGCAAGTTGGTTCAAGAATTGGGCCGTCGTAGGACCGAGATTGATTTTTGGTGAAAATTTCAAGAATTTAGCTATTATGGTTTGGCCGGAAAAGTGTTGACGGCGTACGGCGTACGGCGTACGGCGTACGGCGTACGGCGTACGGCGTACGGCGTACGGCGGACAGACAGAATTTTTTTTATTGGATATTCGGATTCTACATGCCTTGAAACGTAAAACATCAAATTTTGAGGGGGGGTTATAAAATTTTTTTTCTTGGGCGATTACAATGGTTTATTATTGAATAATAAACCAAAAGTTAAAACAAAGAGGGTTGTGCCATGAAAATCAATAGCCTCTTGAATGAAGCTAGAAGAATGATGAAGATGTTCAAGGCTGCCTTTTTTTGGCTTTATCAATCTGCTCATTCGGCACCCTTTGAATATCGACTGTCTTCACTGCGGTTAACGACGTTTGCAAGGACTATTTGAGGATTCATTAGTCGAAGTCCCAAGAGGCAAGGACAACGAACAGAGCGTTGCACAAGTAAGCTCAGATGTACTGCAAAAAGTAGAAAAATGCTCCTAAAACACATTATGTGGAATGAATTAAAGCTGCCAAATCAATCTGAGATAACGCTGTCTTTGGCAACTAATCGTATAAAACGTTCAATGTGGATAGATTGATGGCTACGGATTCAAACTGCTGACTGATGTCTGACACTCAAAGCCGATTCAAGCAACTTTGACGTGGGAACACGAGCCACCTGATGATCATCGTTAGGCAAGGGGTCGGAGAAAAAACTTCGAGGGACCTAGGCTAACCAATAATCAACACCTCAGCAGCATTAACGCCCCAACGGACTACCCATTAGCCCATCGCACGCTACGCCACTCCATTTAACTTGGCGGCCTCGCATTATTCTGTTCCAATAGAAGCGGTTCAACCGGCATTTTCTCGTTGCATTACAAATCGTTCTACATCCGTTCAAAACTAATGCTCCAGAGCTTCATGCCCAGCATGTTTTCCTCCAATTTACAGAAATAACACAATACGGGTTATTTTGGGTAGGTTGTGCGAAAATTCGTGACACAGACAGACTAGTTTGGATTGGTAAGGTTACGGATTATGATTCAGCGCAGGAGACATCGCTGTCTGAACTTATTTTACTTTCGGGTTTTAACAGTGTGGAAACATGAAACTATCATCTCGAACCGCAGCGTTGGGGGCTAGTAATTGCCCAGACTATTATCGCAATGGCTTGTTTCACTCCTCGCTTCCACGCGACACTTCACGTGGGAACTAACCAATTTTCATAGTTACCTACTGCAGCGGGGAGGTGCGATTCGATTAAAATAGTCTCGATAAACGTTCGACTTTCAAGTAACTTCGGCTGGAAATGTGACGAGAGACTTGCCAAGTTGCAATTCATTGCACGATTTTGCAGCTAATAGCCTCATAATTTTTGCATTTTTATTTTCATGCAAATTTCGTCTTGGCCAGAGAGTTGAGGAAATCAACGAATATTTAGTTTTTCAGTGCCTAGCATTTTACTAAATTATCCCAAAATAAATTTGATGTTCATATTGTTCAAGAATAGGATGTGGAGAGTAGGTTCAAATGTAAAATATTTTGTTATAACTATTTCTCTGTTGAGTCTCTGGCAACACTGATTTTGGTTTATTGTTCGTAAACCAATTTAATACAATTCAACCATAGTAGGACGCCAACAATGTTTTTAACCTCCCCAAAAAATTTGATGTCTCAAGTTTTTTCTTGGTCATCGTACCTAGCGACGGTGATAACTGTTGGAGCATGAATTTCCTCCATGCGAACCGGTCAAAATTGTCTGTTCAATTCCAGAGTTGTACTATCATATATCTGGTTATACCAGAATATTAATTTGAAATGTTTGAAACCAGAATGTTTAGGTATTAATTTTTTTCGTGGGCTATTACATTGGGTTAATTATTGGATAATAATAAATATTGTAAACAGCGAGGACTAACCTAAAAAGGTCGAAAAAAAGGAGGCTAAAAAGACTAAAATTTTGTTATGAGCGTTCTCATAAAAACTAGGAGCGCTTTATTTTGCAAGAAGTGTCAACAAATGAAGAAAGGGGTGTTAGGTTGAAAATGTTTACTAAGAACAAGATCGAAGAAATTATTTCAACGATAACTTAGCCTTTTGAAGTACAAGATGGGATCACGGTTCCGATATCAAAAGTAGATGAAAAATCAAACTTTAATCTTCAGATGAGGACATCTTATCGACGCCAAAAAATGTTGAAGCAATTTCGCACTGACGTCTTCCTTTATCATCCCGTACTTGTCCAGAACTCTAAAATATTTTATTCGATCAAAAAGTGGTGTTTCGAGGTCGAGTCCTGTCTTCCATAGGTAGTCAAAACGGAAACATTTATTGACTGGAGAAAACAGATTAAGACTAGAAGAATCAGTTACGAACCATTTTCAACGGACATGTTAACTTTCAGTACCTTTGATCTGCAATGTCTTCAAATATCAGTTGAAAAATTGTCAGTTTCGATCGATAACTACTTAAGGTCACCAAATATTTAGGGCAAAAATGTTCTGAGGAGTTCAACAAAATCGAAAATCATAATAATATCTAGCCAATTTCCAAAAAAATGTCCAGACATGTTCTTTGAAATTGACGTTTGGTAACCCTCTTCTAATCTGTCGCTTCCTATATTATTCATGTGTATAATTTATTTGTGCGCCGGGAATATCAATGTGAAACTCTTGGCAAAAATAAAATTAACTATTTTATACAGGCAATCTTGTTAAAGATATTTGTTTAGTCGATTGATCAATGTGTAGCATGGGGATGTCTCGTATTCTACATAGAACCAATTTTCAACTATATTGAATTTCTAGATATAGTCAAGAGTTAGAATGTTCAGTCGTGGAGTGGAAATGTAATAGGACACTTAGGCCCCATACTGAGCACCAGACTGTTCTAAGAGCAAAATCATATTGTTTCCTATACAAGAAAAAAAAAACTCCGAAAGCACAAACTCCAGCCTTCACGACCACGCGTAAACGTCTATCTCGAAGAACCGGCTGATCAATTTCCGACTGACGAATTACCCTGCGTTCCCTAGCATCGTCTGTCCTTTTTCATTGCGTGTATTGTTTACCGAAACCCCCGAAACTTTCGACCTCATAAAAGTAAAGATGACTTCAATATGTTTTTCCTCCCTTTCGCATCCGTGTTCCAATACAATCGAATCGTTTTACTCTTCTATGGCCAAACAAACGAGCCAACAATACTTCTTATTCTAACTAGTCTTATTGCTTTCGGAAATAAAGCACCCTTTCGCGGCGAATACGGTCGTTTGAGCCTGAAAGTTTTGATGAGCAACTATATAGGTATGGGCGATATTTCGTAAAATGCGCGCACCGAAACCGAATGGACCTTGGCGCAAACGGAACGTACAGACACAGAACGTTTCCGATTTTAGGACACGAAAAAATTCTATGAATCCGAAGCAATTTTTCAAACCGGCTCGATTCGGCTTCTTCATTGCCAAAATACACGATCATCAAGCGATTTGCACTTCCTGAGCCTTCCCTACTAAAATTAGAAACGGCAACGGCCGAGCAACGGTTTACTTGATAAATTACGACAAAACTTTCGAACTAGTTATTTCTGTTGATCGCTCCTAATTCTCCGTGAACTTGATCGAGATAACATCAAGCGGTCTTAATTTCTTGTCGACACGAAGCTTAACGTTTTTTCGGCCTTATTCCGTAAGTAGGTATTTGCGGCCTAGCATTTAGGTACAGCTAATATTTACTACTGCAGTTATAATACGTATTATTATAATACAATTCAGTGGAGTTTACCCAGGACTGAGAAAAATATTAGGTATCCTGGCTTGAAAAATTGTCCAATTTTCACCAGATAAGTATTGCATCAATCCAGTATCTGAGGTGAGAGCCAATAAATTTTTAGTTTGGTTGAGTTTAATGTAGAATATTGCACTGGATTATAATCGAAAATTTTTCATAAATATTCGCAAAACCGGTGGTTATGCTGTTATAATCTCGAGAATCCCAATTTTCGGCTGACTTGTAGGAAGCAAAAAGATCGGCCAAACGTTCTTTGTATCTAAAATAGGCACAAAAAGTCAGAAAATAGAATGTTAAGAAATATGAAAGCTATTTATTGTTTAGTGCAGGAACTACATTTTTTTTAAATCGAAAGAAATGCCCTCACTTTTAGTAGTAATTAATGTTATTTTTATTTTCTTGAGCACCCAATAACATTAGGATTTATTCTTATTAGGTACATAAACAATAAATTATAATTTCATTTTTACAGAAATAACAAAGACCTTTTGAGTAGCATTTATTATAATTAACTATGTTAAGAGGTGAATCAGTTGATGTAATGAAGCCTAAAAATAATTATCCAGCTCGCGGCCAACGATGGGGAGGATTCTGGGGTGCGAAAGATAAAAAGTTAAGGGTCGGCGGAAGACTATGAAGTTAACTGTTAGAACCAAAGGGATCGGGAAGGGCGTAAACATTGCGTGATTGAACTCAGATCGATCCTATTGTGTTAAAAACTGTGTCAATGTACAAACTTATCTTCGGCAGGTTCGAGAGGCCGACCAGGCAAAGCTCATGTGCCGAACAAAGCGGGTCACGTATGCTAACCATCCGCACGCTCTTTTTCGCTTTTATTTACGCTCTAGTAGCTGAGGTTCGAATTTTTTTTGCAACCCACTTAGCGGCAATCCATTTTCAGGACGCAAGCAGAATTTTCGTTTTGGTTTTGGATAAATGTCAAAGAAAGTCTCGTCTGAGAAGCGATTTACATCTGCTCGACAGCCCCCTTCCATTTGAATTGGTTTATTTGAAAAACGAGAAAATTCCCAAGAAACGGGCGGAGTTTAATTCAAGAAGGAAAAGATCATTCGAACTGATTAGGTATCAATCCGATGAAATGCAATACAACGCCGGAAAAGGGGACGATAAATCTTACAGTCAATTGAGGTAGATGCCGAGATGCTCACGACAATAGACATCAGACAGGTTGTCAATACTCCCAATTTTCTGATGTCAGCCCGCCGGTTTCGACTATTAATCGTCAAACAAACCAATAACTTCGCGTCTTCATTTTTTGAAAACATTTTTTATATACCTAGTTTTACAGTGAAATCAATCAAAGGGTGGCTTCGGCAAGAATTTTTTCCGAAACGGGAAAAAGTCCAACCAATCCATAAATTGAGGTCGGGATTTCGCATAAATGTTCGCTCAGCTTCCTGTCACGCCTTGTTAAATTAGAATCGAATAAGAATAGAGAAACATTTTATGAGTTCAAGTAGCGGACTTTACAGGAAAACAATTTCCTCGAAACCTCCTCGACAGCGATCGCCTCGACGATTGAGCAAGAGTAAGTTTTATATGATAGTAAGTAATTGAGAACGAGATCATAAACAACTTAAAGAAAATGATAACAACCTAAAAAAGAACCAATCGGAAAGGAATATTAATTTCTGTCCGCGTTTCGTGATTTTCGCTCGATTGCCAATTTTCAAATTTGTTCTGCATTTTGGCTCACCTGAAACAGGAGGTTCGGGCCGGTGCCGTTGTCGTTCAGTTTGAAGACGAACGGCCGATCGAGCATCCTGAGCCCCGTAGCGGTCGCCTATCTTGATCATCCGAAATAGGTCCACCTGAAGCAAATAAAGCTTCTTTTCGAGCAACAGGTTTCATTCTTCCTGACTTAGAAAGTAAGAACGTGTAATTAATCTAGACACTTAAATCGACAAGTATTATCAGATTAATGTATCATTACCCACCCATCGTTGAAAATAGTTATATACTTAGTGAAAAATTGCCAAAAAACGGATTTATTCTATGAATAGTATTTCGATTCACGCTAAGCATCAATCTACACGCGACTTTATTCTAAAAATCAATGTGCGAAAAAGATTAAAGTACCTAGCAGAGAGTTTCTATAGTGCACAACAACCATGTTGTGTTTTAACATTTTTCTTAGGTAGGAACATTAATTTTTCGCAAGCACAGAGACTATGATTTTCCATCAATTTATAATTATACTCATTTATGGTAAACTCATGTGTGTTGAAGGTCGACTAAAATTTTTTCTAACGGATCAACTTCACAAAAAGGTTCTGGTATGTTAGAATTTGTTAAAATTTTTAAAAATATCATGAACTGCTAAGGAAGATTGATTGTTTTCCCTACTGTTAGAATGGCGTATTTATTTATACATAGTGTAATAGGGCATGCCGTTATCAAAATAAAATAAAATATTATACTATTTTTCTCTTACTGTGCATTGTCAGTGCCAACTGGAATGCGGAATATCCGCTGAGCTAATCCGGGTACTTCCTTCATTTTTTATTTCCGTTTGATGCACGAAAATTCGCTAGAAAATTTATGTAACGGTTTTCTGCTTACGACAGTCCAGTTTAGTTAACGTTGAGCGTCTTGAGCACGTGAGATCGACGCGTGCTGCTGATGTAAGCGATATGGCTACCCGTCTTCGTTGTGGGCCAATCGCCCGATAGCGACTGAATCAGGCCTACGACTCTTCGACTCGTTTTATTCGTTCTCAACCACCCCGTTCCTCTTCCCTTCAAATCCTCCAAATTGCGGTCCTCCACCCCCAAGACGAAGCAACCCCAAACCGCCCCTCTTTACTTACCCCCGTTGTACGCCTTGCGGAGGGCCGCATAAATGCTTAGGTCGCGTGTGCCCTTCTCCGGGCCACACAATATTTTATGTTCGGTACTACCGAAAAAAGACAACCGAAACGAGATCATACACTGTTCAACTTTGCCGATATTCGCTCATTTGGGAATTCCAAATAATCACTGCTAATAGGGAACGTTTTAACTTCACCTCAGGAGAAGATAAAATTTTAACGCAAGTTGCATTGTGGTAGGCATTAAAAAAAATAAAAAAATTTGATAATTTTTTCTACTTTGTCACGTGAAATAAGTAGTTTGTGTTTTGGAAAAATGCACGATGAGTTTACCGCTCAATAAAAAAAAAATTTAACCTTATACGTAAAAATGTTTAATTTTCAACTCTTCGATTAGAGGTACCGTATTTGATCTTAATTCAACATCGTTCAATTTTTCAAATCCACCGGAGTGAAATTTTTTGAAAATTCAGGGGGATTAGATTGATATCTGACGGGTAAAGTGGAGTAGAAGATGACGGATTCGTCTATAATTTATCGTCTATCCGTCGTTGCAAATTATACGTAGGAAGAAGCTATAACAACGGGTGACCAATCACAGAAACGTAATTACAATTCGATGGAAAAAGGGATTCCAGTCAGCCATTCAACGTGAACTAGCCCCTCAGCCGACTTTTTCCAATAAAATATTTAATTTAAAATAAGTAAGTGGCCAGTTAGGACAAAAATTAAAATACAAAAAGTCCATTTTGAAAAAGCAGATCAGAAAAAAAATTATCCGTGCCTAAAATAAAGTCGTCTTTATTGGTAATTCAGGCCTTGAGGAGTCAACCAAGTCAAAATTTCCATTGAGCTATCCTTACATTACTCGTCGTTTACGTTGATTCGGATAAAAAATGCCTTCGCTGAGCCGTTCCAGTTGAACATGGCTCGTCTCTTCGTGCAGGATGTAGAAATCTTAGTCTTCATCAATTATGATGTGTGTTCATATTAGACGTATTCTGTATAACATTTTTCGTGACTATAAATACCGAACGTAGTGTAGACTCTTGTAGAGTAGAAACTTCGTTTATTGAATACCAATGCGATATCACTAATGGTGATAATTAATTGGTGCCGAGAAAGTTTGAGTAGGACTTGTGTTTTTGTGTAGCGAGATGAAGGATGAAAAATTAAATGCCAAAAGAAGAAAAGAAGCGTTCGCTAAACGAGAGTTGTACAACGATTTAGTTTTCCCCAATCCAAACTGTTTACAACCGCATCGCTCTATTATAACGGCAGCTGATAATAGGCAGGACGTAAAAAAGAATGAATTATTGTGAAAAGAAGAGGGGAAGTTTAAAAGAACACGTTCTAAGACGATTATCACAATAATATCCGCGATGTGCTGCCCGACGACGTCTCCTCCAAGTTCTCAACCAATTACCGGGTGCGTTTTGCGGCTTCCTCATCGTTCTATTACTTTTGGAAACGATTATTGCGAATTCATTCGAAATATTAAATCGCTCAAGTTGACTGGGCGATGTTTCGTACCGTCTACGGAAGACATTCATTTCCCCAGTGAATTGTCGAAAGGAGAAATTGCTGAAGGTGAAACCAAGCAAGGAAAAGTTCCACGGTTAAGTTGCTTGATTGTGTCTCACGCGAACGTTCATATTTGGGTAAAGGTCAGATTGTTTTAATGTCGCCCTTAGTCGTAACAGAATGGCATCAGGATGAGGAGTAAATCAAATGGTATCATTAGCATAATAAACTTACACTGCACGCGTTCGGCGCTTCCAAGTTTCCTAGAGCCGAGCATTTAACGCAATAATTTGAACTTTTCTCGATCCAAGTTTGCAACTAGAGAAGTAGAAGACACAAGCTGGTACAGTCACACTTGGGGATAAATAATTGCCCATTTCTAGCAGCGGTTGGACGAAGAAAACCTCAGCTGGTCTTGGAGCAAAGTTGGCCGTACTTCGGTGGGAGTGGAAGGTGAGCTGATTTAGCGACAATAATTATTTTCAAGACGCTGCAAGAGAGAATAGGAGCTTATGTGCCTTGCAATAGGGATTGAGTTACACGAGGTTCAGTCGGGAATATTCGAATGGTACCGGATTTTGCCCGCAATCGCTTCAAAAGGCGAAAATTCTTGTAATAAAGGTAAAAATAGTTGCTAAGTCGATCACCTTCAATCCGACAACATTAGGAAAAATGCCACAACTGTGAGAAGAAAAACATTCCTAACTAATCCTTAAATTCTGAGGATATGGGGACTTTCAGTTGATACTCCTTTTTGGCACATTTGCGAAAATATTTGGTGTTTATTAGGTGAGAAAATTTGAAGCATACTACCTTTTCCAAGACAATATGAATTTCCAAAGATTCTGCTGGCCTGTAGAGATATGAGGCGTTAAATTTCAATTAGCAGCTCCTAGTGAAGATTGAAAAAGCATATTCGAAATTGTGAAAAGGGATTTTACTCCCGTGTACTGTTAAAAAAAAATAAATAAAGGAAAACTACCTCCATCTGGAAAACCAGTTGATCCGTTTCCATCCATCTCAGACCTTCATTTACCTCCTTCTATGTTGAGGGAAGTGGGTCAATTACGAGACTTTTTTTTAAACAGATTTTAAACATCAGCGTACATGTAAAGCTGTCACAAAAGCTAGGTACTACTATTCTTAATTAGGATAGCCCTTGAAATTAATCATCATTAGACAAAATTCAACTAATTGATACCAACTAGGAATAAAAAATGCATTAAATGCACAAATCGCCCTTGAAAATTTGATGTACAGAGTAGCACAATTTAATAACAAAAATACAATGTAGTTCATACAACGTTTTCATTTCGTCGGTTTTGATAAATAAATATTTAAGGTAACGCATAAAAACAGCGATCATAAAGAAGGCGCACAATTTTCGAGAAATATTTAGAAATCGCTAAATCATCACGTTTTTATGGCATTGAAGTTGGTAAGAGTAATATGAACGCAACAGAAGCAACTATACGACCTTGTAATAATATAACTATATCTTACACAAGCGAAACACATGATTCATTCAAACCAATAGAAAAATAGGATTCATATTCTACCGAATCGGCACCTACGGATTACGTTCCAAAGGACAAAACGACCGAAACAAGCAAAGTCACTCAGCCTTGTTTCAATGTTGTGATGACCCCGCCAGGACCTGGGAGTATCGTCGTTCCAGTCAAAAACGCGTCCACTTCACGAGCAGCCTGTCGACCTTCAGATATGGCCCATACAACAAGCGACTGTCCACGACGGCAATCTGTAGCGAAATAAAAATTGAGAAGCAAATTAAAGAGGAAATTCACTAGGCGAAGGAATTGATTTTCCAAGTTTGAACGAAATGAGAAAGTCGCTAAAAATAAAATTTTGTGGCCCATAAATACGGGTAACTAAATATTTGTCTTTGATCTCAATTAATTTTTTTAAACTATGGTTATGAACTCCACAAAGCTTACCTCCAGCTGCAAACACTTTTGGAACTGAAGTTCTGTATTTTCCAGCCGGCGTCTCATAGTTTGAACGAGGATCCAAATCAAGATCCAACTCGTTGGCGATGTATTTTTCCGGACCGAGAAAACCCATTGCAAGGAGGACCAGCTGGCATTTGTAAACCTGAATGGAATGGAAAAATTAAGTTGTGTTCAAACAATTGAGGTATTGAGAAAGTTGTGATTAACAAAAATAGTTCTTACCTTCTCAGAACCCGGAACCTCGTTCATGACCCATCGGCCAGTATCGTCTTTCACCCATTTCACTTGGACAGTTCTAATACCAGCAACGTTTCCATTTCCATCGTCAATGAACTCCTGAAAATTGATAATATTCCAGAGGTTTTCAAAGTAAATAAAGAAAGGGAGTCTTGGGGAAACGAAACGACTGGGTTTGTACTATAAAATACACCCACCTTGCTCAAGACTGAATACTGCCTAGGATCATGGCCGAACTTGTGCTTGACTTCTTCGTGACCGTAGTCAAGTTTGAACACGCGCGGGTATTGCGGCCACGGGTTGTCGGCGCTTCTCTTATCCGACGGGACCGGCAGAATCTCAAAAGATGTAATAGAGTTAGCCCCCTGGAATGATGGATTAAAGCATAGTAATTAAATCAGGGTGTCAAGAATTCAGCTCCAAATAGGTGAAAAGAAAGTGCCTGATGATATGTTTTCCGCAAACTCTGCAATGGAGTGACGTTGTCTCTTGACCCTATCCTGGATTTGTGACAATAAATATTGAAGAAATGGCCAATAATCCATAATTGAATAATCTACCTGTCGCAAAGATGTGGCAATGCAGTCGCAACCAGTATCACCACCGCCAATTATGATAACATCCTTGTCCTTGGCAAGCAAAGGATTGATGGTGTTGCCCATTTGTTTCTTCTGCCAAGACTCGAGGAAAGACATGGCAAAGTGGATGCCGTGTAACTGCCGCCCAGGGATAGGTAAATCCCTTGGCCAGGTAGCACCAGTACAAAGAACCACAGCGTCGAATTCTTCCATCAATTCCTAAAAGCAAAAGCGTGATTAACTGTTGACTCGGGCCCAAACGTACAGGTTAAAGGGATCCAGGGCTCATTACCTTGGCCGTAATATCCTTGCCAACATTGATGTTGGTTTTGAACATGATACCTTCATCAGCCAATAATTTGATTCTCCTCTGCACAACCTCCTTTGAAAGCTTCATTGTCGGAATGCCGTACTGCAAAAGGCCACCCACTCGGTCGTTTCTCTCAAAAACAGTGACCAAGTGTCCAGCCTAAATAGAAAATGTACGAGTAGATGAGGAAAAGTTGAAAGATAAAAGGGGTTGAGCTATAAAAAGTTCACACTGCAGCAATCAAGACTAGTTTAGAAGAATGAAAAATAATCGGAACCTGCTTAAAAGGAAAACTGTTGTCTTGCAAACCAAGTGCTACTAGCAACAAAAATTGACATACTTTGTTCAACTGATGAGCAGCTGCCAAGCCTGCCGGGCCTGAACCCACAATTGACACTTGTTTGCCCGAGCGGAAGGGCGGAATCTCAGGTTTGATCCAGCCTTGCTCAAATGCATGGTCAATGATTGCACATTCGATATTCTTTATTGTCACTGGAGGTTCATTTATGCCCAAGACGCAGGCACCTTCACATGGAGCTGGGCACACTCTGCCAGTGAACTCTGGAAAAACATCATTGACAGAAATAATAAAATTATTGATAGTAATAAGTGACAGAAAAACATCACTGGCAGAAATAATAATAATAAATAGAAAAACTTCAATTTCATCTTTTCACAAACCCCGGGAATCGTTTTGATAAAAAAATTTCCACCAAGGTTCAACTTACCTGGGAAATTATTGGTCTGGAGCAATTGGTTAAGAGCCTCACTCCAATTGTTCAGAAAGATGAGGTCATTCCATTTGGGGATAATGTTCCCAAGTGGGCAGCCGTGGGTGCTTTGGCAGAAGGGGACACCACAGTCCATACAGCGTGCAGCCTGAACTCGCAGACCTTTGCGCACATGGTCGAAATTATACACTTCGTCCCAGTCTTTGAGGCGTTTCTCGGCAGGCCGGTACATTCCCATCTCGCGTGGATACTTAGTGAAGCCACTAGAAATTCGAGAGAATATTGAAATCAGGTAGTCGTCAGGTTGTTTTTAGAAACATCAGGGTAATTTCTCTCCTCAAGAAAACTGAATGTGACCGTGATTAATTAACGCACAAGGGAAAGATCCGTCCTTCATCAAGGTTTTCAAAATTTGAAACAGGCACTCACCGAATCTTGTCAAGCGTTTTCTCAAGCCGTTTTTTCTCAACAGCGGTATCAGACACTACATCTTCAATATCTTTGACGGGTGGCAAAGCAGGCAAAGGCTCACTGTTTTCTTTTTCCCCATTTTGAAGCATGGTATTGTTTTTCTTTTCTTCGGCAAGCTGTCGAAGGGCTCGTTGATACTCATACGGGAAGACCTTAAAGATTAGAGATCGCCAAGCAGTTAGTTATGAGCAAAGGCAGATAAAAAACTTGCTCTTGTATAATTAATTTCCTGGAATTTTCTGAAACTAAAGTGAAATTTTGTTCAGCGTACCTTGACAAATCTCTTGGTAGCTTCGGGCCATGTTTTCAGCAGTTCAGCTGCAATGACTGATTCGGTTTTCTTGTGGAATTCGGTCAACAATTTCTTCACATAATCAATATCCTCAGGTTGATCCAAAGCCATCAGCTCGACCATTTCTGGATTGCATTTACTAGAAATTGAAAAGTGTGATTAATCATCAATTATTTTGTATCTTCCCAAAAAGAAAAATGCTCACAGTTTCAAGGGAAATCATACCTTTTGAATGAACCATCAACATCAAGGACGTAGGCAATACCGCCTGACATACCAGCAGCAAAATTCCTTCCTGTGAGGCCTAAAATAACTGCACATCCACCAGTCATGTATTCACAACCATGGTCGCCCACTCCCTGCAATTGTAGTACAATATTATGTAGGATTCAAAAACAATTACAATCCAAACGAAGAACTCTGAGCATTGAATACAGCTCCGTAATAGGAAAGGATTCCTACCTCCACAACAGCAACGGCTCCAGAATTTCTCACTGAGAATCTTTCAGCGGCAATACCCCGGAAAAATGCACGACCCGAGGTAGCTCCATACAAGCATACGTTCCCAACGATCACGTTCATAGTTGAATCGAATTTTGAAGCTTTTGGAGGACGGATGACCACTTCACCTCCGCAGAGACCCTGAAAAACAAGAGGGTAGATAGATCGACCACTACAAGGCAAGCAGACCGTGTGGAAAAAATTGTTACAGGATAAACAGTTGAACAAAAGTAGTTTCCCTGAGAGGATCGTCAAAGTACCTTTCCAACGTAGTCGTTTGCATCTCCTTCTAGATACACCGAAATTCCTTTAGTCATAAAAGCGCAGAAACTTTGGCCGGCAGAGCCCACAAGGCGGATAGTAATACTTTTATCAGGCAAACCTTTGTCACCATGTTTCCTGAAACAGTAATTGAAGATGTTTCAATGAAATGTTTGACATGGAAGGAGTCGCAATTTTTATTCAAAACTATGGCCGTATTCAAATCAGGATGAATGGGAGAAAATACACCATGTAATTCGGTCTAACGTGAAGTAACTGAAATTCGCAGGCAAGTGAGGGCAACTTGCCATAATCCCACATTGATCTGAGATACTTTCCAAGTCTGTTTACATGGTGCTTGCCACTCAAACAGGCTGAACTTGCCTATTACTCATGCAAACTACCGTAGAAACGCCAATAAAGTTACTCACAATGAAATGTGGTAGCTCAACGTTGATGCAAATGCTCTGCTCTCATTGTTGATAGTCATTTCCAATTCAATATGATTCTTTTCGCCATTGATAATTGGCTGGCACTGCTCGATCAAATATTTGTCCTGCCTTTTGTCGAGTTGAAAATCCTGAAGCATTCAACTCGAGGTCAGTACATTTTTTTGGTATACTCAAACTGGACCCTTGTTATTCATGAATGAGCATAATAAGTTATGGGTAACCTACCTGAGAAACAGAGCCTCCAACAATGTTGACCCCTGGCCTCATGTGGAGTGCATTCTTCAATATCGGAGTGAAAGAGAGGTATTTTGCCTTCGGATTGGTCATGTTCTCACGTGGCTTTAGTAAATCTGTCCGGCCAACAAGATCTTGGAATTTTCGAATGCCCAACTTTGCCATGTACTGACGAATCTGGAGGGGAAAATGTGAAATGAGACCATAATCTACATTGCCATTTACTTCTCTAGCTCCAAAACAGTTTAAATATACTGACAATCCAAGTTCTTCAACATTTCAAAAGATCGAATTTCCACAAAGCAACGCACTCCATGTAATTTTTGTTTTACAGGATGATATTGAACAACTCACGTCTTCGGCAATCATGAATAGATAATTGATAACGTGCTCGGGCTTCCCGCTGAACTTTTTTCTGAGCTCTGGGTCCTGCGTTGCAATGCCGACAGGGCAAGTGTTCAGATGACATTTTCTCATCATAGTGCAGCCCATAACAATGAGCGGAGCAGTGCTAAATCCGAACTCATCAGCTCCAAGCAAGGCGGCTACGACGACGTCGAAACCTAAGAATGACATTTTATTTAAGCTCATTCATATCACAGAATACGCTAAATCCAGATAAAAATATTGCTGTAACAAATCCATTTTTTCTTGCCTGTTCTTATCTGTCCATCGGCTTGTAGTACGATTCTTGACCTAAGATTATTCAGCACTAGAACCTGATGAGTTTCAGCAATACCAAGCTCCCACGGCAAACCGGCAGATTTAATGCCAGTCCATGAACTGGCGCCAGTACCTCCGTCATGACCGGAAATCACGATGTGCTCAGCTTTGCCCTGAAAAATAAAGAAACAAATAAATCCAAAAATGATCATAGATCATAAATATAATAAATATGAACAGGGATCTCCGAAATCGTCCCGTTCCCTTCAAAAATCCGTAATTTTGGAGTAAAATCCACTCAACCACATAATATGTCCACGGCGTGCGTGGCATCACCAGTTCTAACTTTCTTATTTCAAATAAGAACCTCCATTTTTTATAGCAGATTCGGACTACACGCAAAATTTCATGAAGAAAGGACATGTTGATTTTTCAATAAGCGGGAACAATTTTTCAGCCCAAAATTAACGATTTTATAAGGGAAGGTGACGATTTTGGCAACACCATACGATTTGTGGTCATTGGATATGCATACCTTGGCGACACCGGAAGCAACAACTCCAACACCAACTTCCGAAACAAGTTTGACAGAAATCCTCGCGTTCGGGTTGGCGCATTTCAGGTCAAAAATCAATTCAGCCAAATCCTCAATAGAGTAAATATCATGGTGAGGAGGCGGTGAAATAAGCCCAACACCAGGGACTGAGTGGCGCGTGGCAGCTATGTCCTTGGTCACCTGTGAAAACAGAATATAGTAAATGAATTTGAAAATACTGGAGATTATATCAACTCAGCTTGATCGATTTAAAAATTACTAACCTTGTATCCAGGCAGTTCCCCGCCTTCACCAGGTTTGGCTCCTTGGGCCATTTTGATCTGAAGATCGTCCGCGTTAGCCAGATAGGCACTGGTGACTCCGAATCGACCAGAGGCAACTTGTTTGATGGCAGATCGTTTGTTACACTCCGGGTCCTGGTTAAGATAACGGTCAGCATTTTCCCCTATTCACAATTCGATAAGCGATCAAGTTTAGTCTTTTTCGTGTCTGTGTTTTTTTTGGATTTTAAAAACAAACGTTCTTCTATGTCAAATGTTTTCTGAAGCAAATAAAAAAATGCGCATTAGGAAAAAAGGGATGTTGAATATGAGGAAGGTAGAGAACATTCAACGGGACTAACCTCCTTCGCCAGTGTTTGATTTGGCGCCAACTTTATTCATAGCGATCGCCAGTGTGGAGTGTGCTTCAAGGGAAATGCTACCAAAGCTCATAGCACCTGCAAACACAGACACCATTGAAATTGCAGTGGTACTGAAAACGAGTATCGCGCTCCCGGTAAGGGATTTGTGTGGGCACTGCTGAAAAGCTCCGAAGACTTAGCTCAGATGAATTCTTCACATTACAACTTAATCTGGAGATTTAACCAGTCTAGGAATCGCCAGCTAGATGCAAATATCTGACATTCGATCGCAGCATTAACTTCAAGTAATTTTGTTTAATGTTAATGTCCATACATGGTAAGTACATACCTGTGGCAAACCTTTTGACAATTTCAGAAGCAGGCTCAACCTCAGATATATTCACAGGCTTGTCACTAGTGGCGATTTCTAACTGTCCACGAATCGTACAGTGGCGTACACTTTCCAAAGTAGATTCCTTGAACCTTTCATACGCATTGCTCCTATTATAAACAGCTGCTTCCTGTAAAAACCGTCAAACAATAATTAAATTCTCCAATTCAAGCTATATCAATTTTGGAATATTGGACTGGAACCGACTTGCAAATTGGCAATGCTCAGAGGGTCATTGATGTGTTTCTCGCCACCGCTTCTCCAATGGTAAACTCCAGGATTTCTCAAGACGAGGTTGTCGCGATCGTTGTAGGACAAGAAATGCCGTTCGTAGGTTTCATTAGCGAGTACTTCAAAAGTGACACCTCCAAGTCGTGAAGGCGTGCCCTGTAAAAGCAAGTTGATGGTCATCAGGGATCTGATAAAAATCTATCTTGAAAATGAAGGCTATATGATGGAATCAGGGAGATGTGCTTTATTGAACAAGCGTGAGAAACTCACTTTGAAACATTTGTCCACTACTTCAACAGAAAGCCCAACCGCTTCAAAGATCTGTGCACCTTTGTAGGACTGCAGAGTCGAGATTCCCATTTTGGCCATGACTTTGGCAATACCTCGCTCCATAGCTTCGGAATAGTTCTGAAAATGAAATTGACATGAAGACCAAATAGCGCACTCTGATGCTACTTCCTGCCTGAGCGGGTTCAGAGCGTCTGGCTGGCTCTACATTTTCGGCTATCGCTGCTCAGGTCCTATGCTCTGGGATATTGAGTTGTAGCGCATGTTCTTTGTTATCATATTGCAGTATTATTGATGTCGTTTTTATAATTTGTTCTTGTAGCATTCATATTGGTCATTCCTATGAAATTGTGATAGTGAAATATTGAAACGACGATTAACATTTTGAGTTGTACGATTAATCAACAACTCAAAACCTTGAATCATCAGTGTTGCAAAAATATTGGAATATCTTTAACAATGAAGTGAACACGTACCTAGTTCGTAACTTCATCAGTTCAGTGCTCACCGCGGACCGAAAGAATATTTATATAGATTGCTACTTAATCCACAACAAATAACCCTCAATTTCTGAAGAGAGATTAGAGAATTAATAGAAGCGATTACAAGCGCGCAGTATTGAATAAAAAACTAGCATACCTATTTTAATTGTATATTTATGCGACCTTCGAGTGTAATTCTATGAGTGATCGGCGAACATCGCAAGAAATCAGTGAACACGACACCAAAAATCAGGAATGAGAAACACCATGTACAAACTGGAATACTTTTCATTAGCAACTCGTGAATTTCATTTGTTGGGAAATCAGCAAACGCGACGAGAAACCGGGAAACATGGCAGTTGTTGACGTTGAAACATAAACAAATATGGCCACTGAAATGGACAATTTAGTGAAATAGTTGCGATTGCAATGCGGCGATAAAATAGGTTGGATTTCTTGAAGTAAAGCAAGAGTTTTTCGTCGAGAAGGGATAGAGCAAAGAAAATGTAAGACACTGCGATAGCGTTAATAGGCTCTATCGCCCAAATGCAGGTACCAATTGCCAAGCTACTAAACCTGCTCACGGAGGACGAGGTCTATTCCTGGTCTATTTCTTCAATTTTGCAATGTCACCGACTCGATAAAGGTTTATTATACTTACATTGTAGAGGACAAGATCGGTTAGCGAACTATCTATGACACCTTCCTCCCTCAAGCTGCGCACCATTTCGAATACAAGGTAAGGACATATGCCATCAGCTCCATACCCAAGGAGAACGCACATGTGGTGGACCTCTCTAGAAAATAAAATCTACATGTGAGGAAAATATTTAATTCAAACCAAGGTTAAATTTGGAAAATTGAGGACCAAGAAGCTTGTATGGTTGTTCTTAAATTGTGAGTTACTCCACCATGTTGATCAATAGCTGTTGAATATTTTGGGTAACATTTTCTGGTTAAAAATTACCTGGCTTCTCCTGTTTCCAGAAGCAAACCGACCTTCATTCGTTGACGAGTTTCAATAAGGTGGTGATGCACTGCACCGAGAGCCATAAGCATGCTGACTGGCACTCTGCAATAAAATGGAGTAGCTTGATTTATCCAGGCAATAAGAGTAGGGAGTTTCATAATACTATCAGATCATAGTTACCGATCAGCACCGGATCTTCTGTCAGATAGAACTATCAATTGATATCCATTTTCAGCCGCTTGGCAAGCTTCGTTGCAAATCCTTTCCAACGTAGTTTGCAGACCGCCGGGGCCTTCATCTTTGTGGAAGGTTACATCAAGTACGGCAGTCTAGAGAAAATGAAAACCAATGATAAGGGGATCGGGCCTATACTTGAATACGAAAATATTTAACTGAAGGAATTCAACAATAGGGATAAGGTGGAAAATAAGGATCAGTAGTTATTGAGAAATTACCTTCCAACCGCGATGGGTGTTCTTTTTCAGTACTTCCAAATCTGGCAAAGAAATAATTGGATGCGGAAGGAAAATCCGGTGGCAATGGGTTGCTCCTGGTATCAAAATGTTGCCTTCAGGCCCGATCGGGCAACTCAACGACATGACAACTTTCTCCCGGAAAGGATCAATTGGAGGATTAGTGACCTACAGTAAATAAGAAAGTCAGCTTCCATGTGAAGAAAATTTGGATTTAACAGAATATAAAGACAAGCGACGAACCTGGGCAAACAACTGTTTGAAGTAATCGTAAAGCAATGGTTCGAAAAGTGACAGGCACGCCAGTGGGGCATCGTTTCCCATTGAGCCCAATGCTTCTTTCCTGATAAGTCAATTATCGTATAGTAAGTTTTATTATGAATCACGAACTAAGTTCATTAATAGGTAAGTAAATATTATTATAGAATTGAATAAATGCAAATATTCAACCTTTTTTATTAACATTGCGAGTTATTTTAAAATTACTATATCTCACTTTGTTTTCATCATAGGAAGTATGAGCATGTTGATGGTTTCAATGGTGTAATTAAACAGCGACAAGCGTCGGTCGCCTCCCCATATTCGGCTCACATCCTCAGACGGCAGGGATACGTATAATTCAGGCTTGATCTCGCCGTTGACAAATCCGTCAACTGATACGTTGATTGCCGCAGCAGTTCTCAATTCAGGCATGGTGATCTGATCGGGGAAACAAACTGTTTTTCAACCGGTCGGGGAAATGCTCGAAATCGGCAAAGAAACCGGTTGATATTTCTTTGAAATATAATAAATATTTCGAATACAGCGTTATATTGAACATTTATAATTACAGCAAAAATTAAAAAATTTATACGTTTGCTTAAGAACTGTACCTTCATTTTTCAGAAAAATAAATGGAAAAAAGAAACTGTTCGTCGTCTGCAAACCAAGACAGAATTCCCATTGGAGAAAGTCACCATTACGACCGATCTTATTTGACTGTTACACAGAAATTTCACAATTTTTCAGCACTAAAAACTGAAGTAAGTTCCTAGCTATAAACACTGCTGCACTCAATTGAAATCAACTTCCAATCAAATCATGCGCATGCAAAATGAATTGAACTCAAGCAACACACAATTTGTGCACAATATCGGCAAAAATTATCCCAAGAAGTTTGCATGAAACCTCTGTGAAGAAATGCCGTACAACTTGATGTCAACAATAGCTCATATTTTATAGGCTATATAAAAGGCAGCAGAAGAGTTACAATGAGGATAGATAACTTGCCATTCTTGAAAATGTCATGTATCAGTTGATAGGACAACTCGTACAATTATTTCACAGCAAAAGAAAACATCGATCATGATACGGATCAGATGAACGGTTCACAAAAAAAGTGTGAATAAACTCGGTGCTGGTATGGTCCAATTATAACTTTATACATAAACTCATTGACGATTGAAGGCAATCCTCAGTGCATTTAAAGGTATTTACAAAATATAAAAACTGTAACGTAATTTCAATACAAATTCTTCACAACTCAGCTATCAACAAAGCCGTTCTTCTCCTCAGAAGTGTCGCATCATACTCTGTAATAGGAAATTGAGGGATGGATCGACTAGATAAGGAGTTCATCGTTTTATAATTCGGGGACCAAGTATTTCCGCCCCTTCGGTCGTCTTCAGTGTTATATAAGTCCATCTGTGGGCTGCATGTGCATCAAATGACCAATGATTCCGAAGAAGCTCGAAGAAACCAGAGTCTTAATACGTCGAATTACCCCCTCAACTTTAAAAAGCCAAGTTATGCAACTCAAAAGCCAAGTTATTCACACCCGTTGAAAAACATTACGTTCAATTAGAAATGAGAGTGTGCACAATACGAAATAAGACTCGTATTTTTTCATCCACGAGTTCGACAATTATTAATCGCACAAAACTCCAGAAAAAAATACTACCAACAAATTTAAAAACATTCAAAACATAGAGAAGGAAAGTGTGAAGATTTTGAAACATGGAATCTACAAGAGGCTACAAAGTAAACGATCCTACAACGTATAAAAACACACACAGAAAAGCAACACACGCAGACACATATAAAACTGGTTTCTACCTGTAGCGAAAAACATCACTCACCCTCTATGCATGTCATAACGCACGGCCAAACGAAGAGACAACATGAATAAAGGACAGAAGAAAATATTTTCATTAGTAAAAACAATCGTTCGACGGACATTAAAAATAATTTTAATTTTCGCCATGAATGGTGAACAACATTGTGATAATACAGATAAAATATCACGACAAATCTTTGCAGCCGAGCTTAGTATTGGCTGGACAAAATTTTCAATCGCAACGCAGAATTTTCGGAGTGGGCAAACCGCTGTTAGTGTTGAACCAACTAAAAATTTGTGAATAATTGATTGATTAGATGATGGTGAAAAATGATTTTTTGACAGCTGCGTTACAATAATGGAACAGAAAAATCTGGAAGTATTTCCCACACATTGGCGACAAACACTGGTGACCCGCTAAATTTAGAAATTGAACAAAACACACTCGACTTTCACTGCTCCCAAAACATACAAATTCCAAACTTATTGGCTGTAAACATGACGTCACACGTGACTACAACAGTTAACAACGAAGAACCTTATCCTAGGACCATTAATAATAACGGATTCACATGGAAAATGGGCATGCACGAATGAGCCTTACCTGTTCTTTGAGCCATTCAGAATGCGGCCGCGCTGAAGCAATTTTATGCTTTATCTCCACGTCCTGGATCATCGTTTTTTCCTTGGTATCCACCAGCAACATTCTGCCAGGCTTCAAGCGGCTCTACTCAACAAAACCGGAATAAATTGATGCTCGGTAGAATGATAAAATTATTTTATAATTAAGAAACTGACTCACTTTCAGTTTGATGTTATCCGGCTCCGTGTCATACACTCCGACTTCAGATGCCATGATCATTATGTTATCTTCGGTAACATAGAATCGAGAAGGTCTCAATCCGTTTCTGGTTGCAAAATAATTCATTATAGACCAAACATATTATATTATAAATTTATTATTATATAATATTATAAATCAAACATGTTGAGCAAGAGAATCAGAAAAACTGCAGATTAAATAATCCCCGGAGATAGGACTTACTGAAGTGAAATTAATACAAAAAACCAAAAGAGACACTAGCAGAGAAAAAAATTAGCAAATTTCCTCTGCTTGAAGGAGATACCCTGTGCGATTGAGCCAATAATGACCAGTGGCTAGACTGTTCAGCCCAACAATGGTTAATCTGATGCTAAAACTGTTGTTAGTTACCGGTCCAAAATGGCACCAATGTATCGTCCGTCAGTGAACGTGAGCAGAGCAGGGCCGTCCCAGGGCTCCATGGTGCACGATGCCCACTCATAATAGTCGCGTTTTTCTTTGTCCATTGTCACATCGTTCTGCCAAGCTTCAGGTACCATTGTCATCACCGCCTGGAAGTACAAAGGGTGTTCATCCATTTGTTTCAATGCCATGAGGTGGATTCATAATAAATGTATATTTTTAAACTCCTCAATACTATGCACACCTCCGGAAGAGATCGCCCTCCAGCCATCACAAGGAATTCCAGAACACAGTCGAGGCTTCCGGAATCGGACAAATTCGGCTCCACAACCGGATAGAGCTCTTTCAGATTTTCAATGTACTGGCTTTTCATGACGCCTTCACGCGCTGTCATGAAATTCACGTTGCCTCTCAATGTATTGATTTCTCCATTGTGAGCCAAGCATCTGTCGGCAGAGCAAAATAGATATAAGTTTAATGAGCATTTTGTCAAGTTTTGATGTGGATAAGGAAGCGACTGTCGACTTTTAGCAGTTCCTTCAGCCACCCGTTTAAACCCAGCCAAGGATTAGAATGGAAGAAATTCCTTGAACTCTGAGGTAACTGCCAAAGTTCAGATTGGCTGGCTCTCCGACCCACATTATTAAGAAAATAATAAATAAATGAAAGTAAGCAATCTAAAGTACCTCAAAGGATGAGCTCTTTCCCAGCTTGGGAACGTGTTTGTGGAGAACCTAGTGTGGACCAGGGCCAAGTACGTCTCAAAGGCAGGGGACTGAAACCAACCAGTAAAAATAGAAGCACATCAATCACTCATGAGATGATTGATTTGCTAGTACCTCAACATACAAATGATGGGGATCAAGATTGGGGAAATACCTTCAAATCCAAGAAATACTCCCAAAGCTGATCAGACGTGAATTGTCCCTTGAAGACGACAATCGAATCAGACAGAGAGCAGATATAGAACCGCATTCCAGGCTTGGGGATGGTATGAGTAGCTTTCTTCCGCAGAATCCAAACCTGCAAAGTTCATATTGCGGTGACAGTAAGAAAAAATGGGCTAGAACAATATTTAGAATTATATCAAAACAGCTTAGATGTAAAAAAAATTTTTTTGAATAGATTACTGACGTTTCGCTTGAAGGTTTCTTCATCAAGGCCATTCCGTAAGATGAAAACTTGTCTCATGAAAGGTTCACTGTTTCTGGCTACCTCACCGATCCCACCAGAAAATGTTGGTACGGTTCTCCAGCACAAGACCTAGAGTGGGGAATGGAATGTGAATGCTTGGAAATTTCATAAGTAAGGCTATCCTCATAAACAAAGAGATCACCTTGAGCTTGTATTTTTCTGCAAGCTCATTAAAAGCAGCCTCGCTAGATGTGTGGTGAAGTTTGTCCAAGTAGAAGATTCCAGTAGCGTAGTCGCCCAAAGGTGGAAGCTCGACATTGCTTTCCTCTCTAGAAACAACAGATAATTATAAATTAAGATTGAATGTTTTGAATGAGTAGTCAAAACAGGTAACAATAAACTTACAATTACGAGAGTGTAAAAAACGGTTCCATGATTCTTAGAAAAATTATCAATAGACAGGGGTTTTTCCCAACTGGAAAAACCTGTCCCTATATGTTTTTAGAGGTTGTGAAGGTTTCGTAGGTCAAGGTTTTGTTTACACTTAGATACCCACTTATAAAATGGTTGCCAATTAAATTATTGTGGGTACCACAGAGGGGGACTTTGCAACTCCATTTTAAAACTGCCTGTCAACGGGTCCGTTTATCAGTCGTAGATAAAGAGGAGGCGTCCAAGAGTTAGGGCTGCCAAGCAGTCTTCTCATCAGTGAGTATAAGGAAAATTACTAGTTAACGCTAACTGTGTGGTATCTCGGATTTATCAGGCATGATAAACGGACTCTAAGAGTAAATTAATAAACCTACACCTCTGAAACATTCACAACCACTTACAAACACATGTGGACAAGTGAGGGGGGAAAATCCCCTAAATTTACCTACACTCCTTATGGTTTAATCGAATGGAAACATAGCCATATGTCCCAACCTTAATTGATTGACGTAGAACGAATGAGGGATAGATGTCAATACGCCAGCTCCGTCTCCTGTATCATTATCACAAGCGCATGCGCCGCGATGATTCATACGCTTTGCAAGCTTCTCTGCATCCCGGACAATCTGTAAATAACAGATGAATTTATTGGTCTAATGAAATGACCTAAGAAGGTTTAGTTTTGGCTCAATACAAATGTACTTGACCCGAACATAAAATAAATGGCAAATTATCCTCAACTACCTAAGTTGTGAAAAATATTTTTTTTTTCAAACAGTAAAAATGTTAAAAATAATAAAATAACTAACAATTACAACGAAAAAGCATTAGATGAGATCGGAATTACAGGAATAAATTAAAACGCTTTAGAGAAACGTGTATTTCAAATTATAAAGAATAATTGATTGGTTTGTGAAAGAGAAATAGTTGGTCGGTCATTTGAGTGATGAGCACTCTCAGGTTCATAATTTAATGGTATGAAGATTCTTCACTCCGCAGCACATTAATGAGAGGCAGACTTCTTTACTTCCATGACAATAATGGGAGTAACTTTCTCAAGCTTCCAAATCCCTGGATAATTATTTTGATTATAATAATTACTGTCATTATCTACTCTGACAGCTTAGCAGCTATAAAAAATTACCACATTCAAACCGCAGTTGAAAAAAAGTAAAAAATAAATTACATAAAACAGCCGATGTTGTGATAGAAAATTCAAGTACGTTGACAAATTGCATTACAGCAAGGAAAATTGTTCGCACATTCACGACGCAATTACATATTACATTCGAAAGAGCAAACAAAAATGAGAAAAAAAAATCGAGAGCGAATGAAAAGTAATTAAACCGAGAGAAAATCTGATAACGTCAATTTTCGCGATTATCTAGGACATTCGACGATGTGAGTAGTACCAAGGACGAGACTGTTTACGCGCGAAGATAAAAATAAGATTTGAAAGGGGAAAAATCGTACGCGATTAATTCGAATATAGGATAAATATACTGCGTCTTTTCATATCGTATCGATTGGATTAGCTATACGCAAGAATTTGTATCGCATTTCGACCCCACGTTCTGTTCACGTGACTGATTGCTCAACCGGTAGGGAATACTGGCGACTCAAGTGTCAAGCATAGAGGCGCTAGCTTTCGAATACACCTTTGTTTTCCTCGCATAAAACTCAAACGGTAACAAAGCTCGTTTCCAAATCAATAACACAGATCGATTGTAACAGAGAGGGTTTCCTGTCTCATCATATAATTCCTGGATAGTTCCAACCACCCAACAAAAATTAACAAAAGCGCTGGTTTTGCGCCGTAATTTATTTATTGATAGTTATCTCAGTGATCGACATCAGTGGAACCCTGTTTCACTCTCATTTGCCAGTGAATTTAGAGTAGGGAGCCATTTATAACAAAAAAATATTTTATCAATAAAATTCAACAGCCAACCGCACTTTGAATCGTTTATAAAATTTACTATCAAATAAATTCCCAAATAAATTTTGCCAGTAAAGCTAACATCGAGAAAGTGAATTATTACGAATTCCCGGCGGGTTCGCGAAGAAGAAATTCTTTTCGCCCCAATATTTCTCATTAGTCGCTTCTCATTAACGAAATGCGGATATAACTCACGGTCATAATTTTCCTTACTTACCGCATTAACGATGTTATGTCGCGTCGACTAAAATAAATAAAATCGTAAAATCGTTTTCGAAGAAGTTTTCCACCGATTTGTTCAGAGGGTTCACGCTTCGTTACTCGTAAATAAAGTTGGAACAAAAATTATGCCGTCTCGTTTACTTTGGAGCTGGAATGACGGCTATTTACACTGAATGATGAAGAGGGTGGGAAAAATTACTTAGTTTCGCCCAATTAATTCGTACGTGCGTTAATAAAACGCGAGATAGTCACAAGGAAAAATATCAAATCGATTTTTGGGAAAACTGAGAAGATATATTGTATTAACGCGATTAAAGATATATTTATGAACCTACGTGAAATTATAGCAAAATAAGATTTCAAAAAAGAAAAAAAAAAATAGATCGATGTGAATTGGTAAAAAAACGTTTAAAACGAAGAATTGTAACCTAATTAATAATACATAATATATACCTTGAACAATACATAAACCGTTAAGAAACTCTTTCTAATTTTTCTCCCTAACTAAAATCAGAGACATTATTTCTCTCCAACATTTCAATCAAGCCAAAAAGAGAGAAAAAATAATAGGACACCATGTTGAGAATGCTTCCAAAAATAGAATCGGCTATCTCGGCAGTTTAAGCCGTCAGGTCAAGTTTTCGGATGTAACAAAATGGATCCAAACAAGAAGAATTCCAAAGGACGATCAATCCATGTGCCAAGAACAGGTTCTGGGCAGGCATCGTCGTTCATTCCTCTGATGGTAGCGAGGTTCGAAAACACTTGTCATTACCCATATTACGAAATTCGACCCACTTCTAACGCGGGGTTAACGAATGGAAGTTTTCGCGAGTCCTTGAATGTTCCACGTGGAAGAAGTCAACCGAAACGATAGTTACAATTAGCCGGCTATCGACTAATAAGGCATTGTGAAAAGTAAATAGGACAGAAATTAAAAAAGAAAAATTCTAATCAATAATTTCCAAAAAGTGGAAGTTTTTTAAAATTTCGTTTAGAATGAAACACATTTTTTTCAATAGAGGGTCATAATTACATAATTCGGAATTGAATTATTCCGCGTAATTTATTCAGTTCCTCAGCTAGAAGGAGAAAAATTGATGGCAGTAACTCACACCTTTTCATTTCCAACTTACATAATTCTAACATAACTTGAGAAAGCCAAGCCAAATAAATGCGGCGCGCTCACCGGCTGAATGCAGCGATTGATTAGACGTCATTGATGATGAATGAGTCTTATTGTGTATCACATTATCCGTGTTCATGAATGACAAATTGGCGCAAAAACGGAATTGACAAGTTGAACTGACCTTGTGGGACAAGCGGCCATCTATAGCAACGATGAAACCGACGCCGCAAGCTTCCTTTTCGAGGGTTGGATCGTAGAGACCATCCTGGGCTGGAGGTAACCACGGCTCTCTGGTCATTTAGGCCTGCAACAATCGAATCTGTTGACCCACAATATGTATTCAAGAACACACAATCTAGAATGTCTCAGATAGGTATCAAGGTCTCACTGAGATGTTTCAGAGACGTCTCACTAGAGATGCCTCAGAAATATCTAGCAAAGAGCAAGCAAAGAGTTTCACTGGATATGTCTGAGAAATTTTTCATTGGAGATGATTCAGGGATGAATAACAGAAGAAGGAATAGTCTCATAAGAGATGTCTTAGAAACGTCACGCTGAGACGTGTTCCTGCTGTGTGGGAGTTTAAGATTCTTTAAATTTATTTTTAGATTTTCAACTTGCAGAAAAATAACATCGCACAACTTCGGAACGACCCACAGTAAATCACCACTGAATCAATCAATTCACTGAAGAACGTTACGATTAAGATAAGAATTTAATATTTATTCAACATAGTCAATAATCTATGATCAATGGATTTAATACAATATATTAGATGAAGCTGCGATCGATCAACCCTCAGAGGAAGCAGTAATGCGATAACAATGCGATATAGGGAGCCGACGGTTCAAGGTGACGCAGCTGATCGAAACGATGAGAACACTGGAAGAAGGATTCACTATTTTTAGAACGAGCCCATGACTGATTGGGACGAGAGATGAAATACCTCAGGAGTCTTGCTTATCTAGCGCGAGAATGGAAACGATCGAAAGATATCATAGCTAATAGATAAAAAACATTGCTAAAAAAACTGTACGTAATCTAAAAAGCGTTATCTTTTGAAAGGGCGACGAAGAATATTTCCGTGGGCTGAAAAATTTGGATTACAATACGCTTCAAATAAAGAAAGGTAAAGAGATTCGGGGCTCACGAGACATTTAAGTCAATCTAACTCATAACGTGAGAAAAAAGGAGGAAGGAAAAATGAATAAAATATCGACGGTACATCAACATACATGGGGTGTTCTAAAAGCGGGTTTAACGTTGATTTGGCTGAAAAATATCGCGGGGAACTGAAACAATTGAGATCTCAGGGCAATACTGATTACATCCTGAGGATTGAAATGCATTCAGCGAGAGTGATCACAGTTTGAACAGTTGTAGAAAGATCTATCATAATGTCCTCTGTACAATGCCTCAAAACATTTCCGTGCTTGTTCACAGGGAAATCAAGGCAGTCTATGAAGAAGGATTATTTATTTAATTTTTTTTTTTTTTGGGAAAAATTTGGGCTCAACTTTGAGTGAAATCTAGTCAAAACATTGTTTTTTTTCTCTCTCTTTTTTTCTCAGACAGTCTTAAGAAGTTTAGGATAACGTCGAACTCGAGGCTGCCGTTCAAGAGGTCTATTCTCAAAATTATACACATCGGCAGATAGGCTACTAGTTACAGAAAATCAAAGTCATACTATTTTATTTATTTAAACATTGATTTAAAGAAGAACTTTGTACAATCTGGAATCCAATATCCTCTGATAGACATTTCAACGATAAACCTTTTCAGAAAAATTTTCAAGGTTTGTAATGTTTTGAACACAGATCAGATGGCGTTTCTACTCATGAATGTTGTTGAAATTCGCCAAATAATTCACTTTCAGGGCGATCACACGAGTTCCTTTTACTCCGGAAAGATGGAAATAAAAATTGGGAAATTCAGGATTGATTGTATATGAGAATTCGTTTTAAATAAATTTCAATGTCGAATTAAATTTAAACCATTTCTTAATCTCTAATAAATTGATTCATTACCGACCTGAAATATGAACTCACAGTGCAAAAATACAGTTACGATGTAACTTAAGGGCCCGAAGAAAAGAGAAATTCTACTAGGTTACACATCAACAGTTCCGAAAACAAACGCGTTTCTTCGCAGTTCCCACGCGGTAGTATTTTTTCAGTATAGCGAGTTTGAACGTTTGCTAGAGTGAAGTCTGAACGAACCAGCGGCCGGCGACGGACTAAATTTGACTGAGACACCGACGACGTTTCGACCATTGACAAGAAGAGGAACGGCGCCGTCCCCACTCAACCTCTACAATGGGTCCGATCCAGAGCCAGTCAGCAGAATAAGCTTCAAGTGAGATCTCAGTCTGAGTCTTGCAAATATTCAGACGCAAAGACAGCACGTAGACAGACATCAGAAGTGGATCATGCGCCGAAGTGCTGGTCAGATAAGGGAAGATAAAATAGCTACGGTTCATTCGCCGAAAAATCACCTCGATTTAATCTCAATTCTTGTTGTGGTTCGAAAGGGTGAATAGACCAAGGAAACGATTGACGTCCGTCGACGGATATGATACGTAAATTAAAGACGATGAGGTAATCATCGGTTGAAACACGATGCCACCAAAGTTTCATGGTTGGTAACGAAATTTCAAACATCAAAAATCACACATTTGTCAAAAGAAGAGAGAACCTCTTGAGACAAGTAATTAATTTTTCTTTAGTTAAGGATGGTTAGTGCCAAAGAGATAAGATATCTATGAAATCGAATGCTTTAGACTGGTTTTATCTTAAGGCTTGAAAGTGAACGTAGCAATTCTGATTACACTGTTAGAACAAGGAGCTCTCACACGCAAACCCGTCAAAATGTTCTGTACCATAAGTGATTCAATTTTTTGTCCCCCAAAACATTCCCCAGTGTCTGAAATTCAAAGCCAACTCGTGGCAGTTTTGGTCAATTGTTTATCAAGGTTTTGAACTGAATAGCAAACTAAAATTCCCAACAAACCATAAATAAAAAACGCTGCAAACGATTGTACAGTGGTATATTATTCCTTTGCTTCAATTATGATTGTTGATCTACGATTGATACGATTGATCTACGATTGTTGATGTTGATCGTACTTGTTATCGTAATCCAAACATTTCTGGCAGTTTCCAGTTTACAACATACAACCAATTTGTTGTATCAATATTAAACTAGAACTATTAAAGCTATCGACAATTCCACCTCTGACTGAAAAACACCAATTTTCTCCCCTTCAAAACCCCCTAAAATATCCTTAAATTTGAGATAACGAGAACCATTAAAGCTATAAACTCCGTTGTGGTCTTATTCAGATCTGCGTAAAAAAATATATAAATTGATATCAAACACAATTATGGTTCAAAATGCGAATGCCCCCTTCCTAGAAACCTTCTAAAAATTCCCCCTAAAATACACTTTATATTAAGGTAGCGGTTTGGCTAAAGCATTGAGCCATTGTCAGACCAAGGATGATTTTTCATTGATGTTGTCGCTGATGCATAATTGTGAGGTTGAGGTTAAGGAGAACTTGTCGCGTTTTTTATCTCCACCTCAACCTCACAACAAGGATGATTTTCGGTGAAAGATTCAAGAATTTAGCAGTATAGATTCCTCAGAAATGTGTTGATGACGGACGGACAGAATTTTTTTTATTGGATATATGGATAAACGGAAGATTGGAAACGTAAAACATCATATTTTGAGGGGGAGGGGGCGAATTTTTTTCCGTGAGCGATTACAATGGTTTATTATAATAAACCAAAATAAGGCTCAAGATACTGAAATCCCGGTCTACTCCGCCATTAGCAAGTGACCAGGAAATGTTTATCAGTGTCTTATCGTATAACTGCTAAACTAATGAATCATGCAAAAAGTTCGCCAAATATAATCTAGGCGACACATCCTCAAATTTACACTCCACCCATTTCGGTTTCTATGACCTATTCGAGAGAAAAAATGTAGGCAGCCGCTCGACTACCGCAAACATGACGGAAAATCGACAACCGACGCGGTAAAACAAACTGTTTTTCGGTTCAACTCGAAGCAGTTCAACAAACTCGGAGTCCCGTCTCGTCTATTTTTACGATGGGGACGTCCCACAAAATAAATGAGGCTACACCCACGCGAGCTTATACCAGAAATGTCCCGAGATTGTATGAGAAATCGCAATAAATATTTTCCACTTGTAGTTTCAACTATTTATACATTCGATTATTTCCACGATAATAATATTGCATAAAATAATAATGCAACATTTTGACAAGTACCCCCAATTTGCCAATTCGAGCAGTCGTGAAGCGGCAATAAACCATCGAACTAACCACGAGCTCTATATTGTGTCAAACACTAATCATTGACGTTCCAAGGACGACGCGATTGAAAAACTGCGCAGCTCAACTGACTGAACCGGAGGGGAAAACAAATATAACGAACATCGTTGATTTTTTACGTCGTCAGAGATAATTTGTTTTATCGCAGTATATATTCGAGTTGCACTTTTAATTAAAGCACAATTTAATTATAATTGGCTCAGTTTTAATTGTGTCGGCTTAATTGGTTCAAGCCATATAGAACGGTATATCAGCGATAATAAATAAATAGTGGGCATTGGGATCATTGGATCCTACTCGCAGTTTTAATCCGATGACGGCCAATCAAATGTGCTATAAAATGCGTCTTTCGAATTCGTATTTGTGAGCCTACTTCTGGGCACACGCATTTGAAACTAATTAACTCCAAGAGCCAAAATCTGCGTCTAGATTCTGGAAAAGTCAATCAACTTTGAACCTCGAGTGGCAGTGATGGAAGTCGTCTCGACGGAGATAATTCCAGACAAAATTAAACACTCACGGAGCCGGTAATTCACAGACCAAGGAATAAATCAAGGTAGTCTTTAGCGTTCAGGGGTCAATAGACACTTGAATATCGATGAGGTAGGTAAATAACTAATCAAGATACGGCTCGCGCACGTATAATTAGTTCTATCGATATTTAAACAATCAATCCAAAACAATCAAATATCAACTGCATGCTGCATCTCAAAAGCTCGAGATGTATAGCTCAGTCATTAAACGAGTGTAACCACTTCAAAAATATCTAGCGCCCACTGTAAATGCAAATGGATCGATTTGCATTTAAACAATCCGATTCGATGAATTTTGTAAGGATATATAATTCTCGAGTGGGATGCGTTTTTTTACTTGAGAAATAATAAGAAGATGCTCGATATGCAGTCTCAAAGAATTTCGACTTTCGCAATGCTTTTTTTTCTTCTTAACGAAACCAGCTGTTCTAGCTCAATCTGATTTTGAACAAGTGCCAATCGCGAAGCGAAAGCTTTCCACTGTGGAGTCTGAATTCACTTGTGGAGCGAGGTTCAAAAAAGAATAATGGACCGATTTCTGCAAACAAATGTCGACGATTCAAAGCAATTATCGTTTACATAAAATCAGTAACGGCTGAATTGGCAAAAAAACAGCAGATCAATAAAAATGGGACACCTATACACGGAATGTTAACGAATTCTGTAACGTCAGAACGGAATTCACGACCCTGAGACGAGATGGTGTTCTCATTCAATGAAGCTAAATCTCCTACTGTAAAGATTCATCACAGTAGACGCGCAGTTGAAGATGTCCCCTTTATACCGTTCCTCCTCAATCGTAGCTCACTTTCGCAACACCATTATTTGATCAGCGTACATTCGTTGAAAATTGTTTCCACCATAACGATTTAAAACGTTCACATTATGATTGACGAATTATAAATGCACTGCCAAGAGCGTACATGCAGACTCGTCCTCGTTGACAAAAGATCAGATGATTTTTACGGTAACATGCGTTTTAATAGTCGTTTGCAAGGACAATGGAGAGCTCAGGACTATGAATAACATATGTTTAAGCTTTTCATACCTGAGTGATTTGGTACCCAGAAAGATTAAATTAAATTGATGGAAAACGAGCTTTTGCATTTTTTTATCGAGTAAACGAAAAAGTATCAAGAAAGGCATTTTGCTCATGATCGACTATCCCACCTTATGGTTCCATAGTTGTTCGTGGACAATGAGACCTCCAAAACATCTATTGTATCTTTCTACTGCACGCTTGGGCATGCTATGTACCTGGAAAAGCCAAAAGGCTAGTCCCTATTTCATGATCAACAGGGGCTTCTCGTGGTGAACTTCTATACTACAACTGAAAGAGGTCAGGTCCCAAAGCGAGAGATTGCCTCACCAGATCCGAAGCTGGGTGGCCTTCTAGAGTTAAAACAGACACCTCAACTCCTTCACCCATGGATGCTAGCACCTTTTGGATTTGGTGCAACCCATCCCATCTTCGTGTGCCCAGCTGATGATAAAGAAGCCTCAAGCTCTGAAGGCTCACCCTTCCTGCACAGATACCTTCAGCATTTTGCTGAGGCAAGTTTTTCAGAAACCGTGACGGGCTGGGATGAAGTAAACACTGAATGGATCCATAGTTTTATCGATTCGAAAGGGGTGTAAATTGATGAACAAACAAATGACCAAATGTTGTAAACGGATTACACTGCACCTGTCGTAAACAAAGTTATCTCAGCATAGATAACTGCCAACCATCAATAAAACGTCGACAAAATGGAACTCAAGCGAGCAATTCCACTGACTCGTTATCACTGTGGATAAGGACAGCAATCTGAACCAACCCAAAGCCTTAGTTGTGGAGTTCAAAGGCCAGGTAAGGTTCACTGAACCCCATGATCCTCCTGGGATGGGTTGGGAATTATTTGGGCTTCATAATTTGATTAATTAAATTAATGAACTGAACAAAAAGGGTCAGTAGTTTTCGAAGTGAGGCAATGTGAAAATTGTCCTATCCGTGATAAGTCTATTACATCCAATGTTTCAAAGAGTGATACACTGTGAATCGTCTGATTTTCTGTTTGTGAGCTTTCAATTTCTATTTGAGGAAGGAATTGAAAATGCGACCACTCCACCGAGCCGCTATTATCATACCGCTCCACTATTATTATACCGAGCACTTTCTGTCATTTGAGCATCTACAGTACAGCAAAAGACACCCATGACAATTTCTGATCCATGTGACAGTCGCTCTTCTGAGTTCCCATATAATTATATAAATAAATAAAATCTAAAAATTACATTTTATATAGTATATAATTATAGAATTATAATTATGATAATACTACTACTAATAATAATATAATGTAATTTACATAAAATTAATGTTAGAGCTAAAAAAAATCTCAGCTCAACTGTTCAGACCTTAATTTTCTGTTCAGTATTTCTCCAGGGAATCCAAATTTGGCATTTGTTGCCATTCAAGAAGGAGATTAGTGATGATCATTTCAATCCATTAACATTGAGAGGCGCAGGGCCATATTGCAATATTTCATCATGCTGAGTAAAGTGGGAATTAGAAAAAAATCGTACGTAGAAAACAAGTTAAATCCAATTATTGAGCTTTCCAATCAATAAGAACGACGTTTTTATTATTTTACATACCTTATGAAATAATTTGGTAGAACCAATGACGTTAGAAGCTGGGGGATGGTTCCAACCGGTACCGGTTGAACAATTCTTGAAAACGTCGAAACGCGAGGACAGAAATGGAATTCACTGGAGAACAAGAGTGGCAGAATAAGGACAAGATTTTGAAAAATTGTGGCTTGAAGTATGGAGTCAACAGAAACTAATTCAGCTCGACTCACGACAGTCCAATCCAACACTAACGACGGGTGGATTGTGGATAAGCTTATCTGATAGCAAGCATAAAGCAAAGCTTAGCTTCTGCGCCTGCGCTGACTCAGAACGAATCACAACTGCAGAAGCGACGTTTCACGATGCACAGGAACAACGAAGCCGGTGAAACACGTGAAGGTGAAAGGAGAAATAGAGGAAGCAGTGTTGCCTTCCATGTACAAGCTAGGAAACTCTCCACTGCATTCTATTGGCCGCCTAGTGTACCTAAGTTTGGAGGAGACTTTAAGCATGGGTTGCTCTCTGTTAGCACGGGATAGAAGTATAGGGTAAAAAATTCCTAAAATGTTTCTTTCTCACCTTATACATAAAAGCCCTTTCGAAAAGCTCTTTGCCTCGATTGATTTTAAAGCGTGTAGACAGTTTATATTCCTAACAGCTTCAATTGCCACAAGGAAAGCTGCCTTTACGAATTGAATGAATGAATTTTTAACTTCTGCCAAGTTTTAGCATAAATGATCTCTCCAAGTTAGCAAGTTTTCCATGGCTTCTTCAAATAGTTCCATAGTAACTTCAAACCTCCATAAAAATCGTCCATAACGTCAACAAAAAGTCACAGATTCGAATGATCGACTATAGTAGAAGATAGTCGATGTAACTCTCCGTATTTTCCCTTCGTACTGTACCTACCAATAAATTCTCAAACGTATGTGCGGTATTCAACAATTTAAGTTAAATATAGATAAAAAAATCCTATTTACCAAATTTAAATACTTTTTCTCATCCTTTTGGGGCCACAGTTTCGAACAATGTGCTTATACGATTGATATAAAAATCATAAACTGCGTATATTGTACCAAATTCGAAATAAATAAAAATTATTTAAATTTTCACAAAATTTTTGTGGAAACGTACTATTTTTTATTTGACTTTAGAGACAAATAAAAATGTCTAATTTGATATTTTCAACAATAAAATTTAAAAAAAATTTTGTGTTTAATTTTGTCTTCGATTCTCAGAAAAAATTGCAAGTTGTCCGAAAAATCAGTTTTTCAATCCACAAAAATTAAACATTTACTAAGTTTAACGTGGTCTACTCGTTCTTAAATGATTGGCTTATTACACGGAAGGCATTTTTATGCTATACACTCGCACAAATAACAATGTTCGAAAAAAGTGAGCTTTCTAACGCTAAAATTATTTTTCGTTAACCATGTTTGATTCCGAGATTTTCAGCTCCGAGAATGAAAAATTAAACTTCGGTTTCGAGCAATTTTTAAACGCAATCCTACAACAAATTTATTGTTGAATCCGCATTTTTAGTCGAAACAACGGAAAATTTTCAACGATTATCAGTTTTCCTCAATTTTTATTAATTAAAAATACTAATGGGTCGGTTATATTATGCTTTGAATTCCCGTTCTCCTGGCTGTTAGACGTAGATTTTGAATTTTGACAGAAAAAGTTCCAATTACAACTAACTAGTAGTTTCTGGGATGAAAATTGAAAGAAATTTAATTTGAATGAATTAAAAATGAAAAAGTTCAAAATGAAACCGATTCTTTTGTGTTCGAGTTATTTTCGGCTAGTTTCCCTCTATTTTTCTAACGCTAAAAACTTCGTGTCAACTTTGACAAAACCAAGGTTTTTGAAAGCTCTTTAGAATTTTTGAGTTGCATGCCTTTAGGATAATTGTCACGATCCAAATGCTATTGAACAAAAACAGGTCGAAATTCAATAAAAACACCCCCAACAAATTACAAAACTCAATTTACTCACAATGGAAGGCCTGATAAAAATTACAAGTTTTACCATCCTGATTTCTCAGTCGCTTCTAGCGGCTCTAGTTCGGCCAAAATTCTTCCTAACTTAACTTTCCCATATTTTCCTCTTTGAAGAATATAAGTGACAACCAAATGCAGCAGTGAATGTTCAATTCTTGTGGGAATTCTTCAAGTAAACCGCGATGAACTGCAAAAAAGTATTCAGAGAAACTAAAAAAAAAAATAGCTTTAATCTCTATTTCTCCTAAAAGTACTTTGTAAAATTTTAGTTCAAAAATTTTTAGAACTTTTAAAACCGCTCAACGGTTTTGTCGACTTATAACATTAACGTTACTGGAAGCTGATCATGCAGCTACACAACCCCCACCAGCAAGCGTTGCCAGTTTGAGTCCGAACTCTGAAGTCAGTCAGTCGGCGAGTTAATTAGTCTCCTCTTCAGGGTCTTCGCGAGTCAGTCTAGCGGTGGCTACCCTTGTGTCAAGTGATGGAATGGAAAGCAAACTCACCTCGTGTTGTTATATTGTCCTCCAGGCTCTCGTCCTCGTCACGACATCGCCTGAAACCGACTTTGCTTGCCGGCTTCAATGTCCACTGCAGGTATGTGATTTATTTGTTTTCTCCAAAAATGTATTTTTGTAAAAAAATACGTGTTATTTTTTACCCCTTACATTTTTACCGAAGACGAATGATTTTATAGTATTTGTAGACGAAATCGCAGATAATTTTTCTTTTTAATAATTGTACCATACGACAAATACTTTTTTCCCAAAGTCGTATCTCGTTAAACAACATAATTTATCATCCCTCTCCTTCTATAACGAATTTGATACATTCGCTTACAATCGAAAAGCTCTAAACAAATTCATCAACTGAAGAATCTCTAAATTTTTTTAAAAAACATTAGAATATAATTAAAATGAAATTTTTTTAAAAATAAATAGGTAATAATTAATATTTTACAACAATAGTGCAATTTGTGATGTTTGCTTGTTTAATTTTAACTGAAATTATTTGTCGATTAGTGCTCATTGAAAGATTTTTGTGGGAAAGGAGGGACTGCTTGACGAACAGTCCCTACGATAAAAATTGGCGCATATGGATCGATCAAACAATGCTGATTTACTATTATCCAAGGTAACTAAGCAGTGTGTTACCATTTTGAAAACGCTGCAAAAAATGATTATATAGAGCGGTTAATTATTCCTTCGCTTCAATTATGCTTTAAGAAGACCATCCACTATTGATAATAACTACCCCTATTATTTGTGATCGTTTCCACTTAACAGGTTGGTAACTATAAGAGAAGACTCCTTAGCAACTATCGCAATTAAATTAATTTTTCTTTTTCTTAATAAGAACTAAGTAATCATAATTAAACTATACACCCAACGATACAGCTTAAGAGGTGTTTTGACGAGCATTCCAACGACTAGAAAACGGTTTTCATAGCTCTGTAAAACCTCAAGTAATACCATTGTGCCATATTATTTCTCAAATTTCAAAAATTCCACACAAAAGCTGTGATAACTTGAGAACCATCAAAGTTATCAACCCAGTTGTGGTCTCATTAGATTCAGCGTAAAAACCTACATAAATTAATATAAAATAGTACACCTTTGTCTGAAATCTTTGGAAAATAAGTATTTTCTCCCCCTCAAAACCCTCCAAGAAAACCTTAAAATGGAGGTAGCGATTTGGTTATAAAAATTGAGCCGTTTTCGGACAAAGAGTGATTTCTGGTGAAAATGTGAAGAGTTTAGCTATTATAGTTTTTTAGGCTGTTTTAGACTGTTGATGGCGTCCGGCGGACGGAGAGATTTTTCAATAAATTGGATATTAGGATTCTACATGCCTTGAAACGTAAAACAGGTACAATTTTTGGGGTACATTGATTAGAAATTATTTTTATTGGCAATTACAATTTTATTCTTGCCCGTGGATTCTGAGGGGGAGAGAAACCAGGCGACTCATTCTCCGATTGCTTATTTTCTGGCCGAGTACTTTCGCCCGTTCGGGCACCATCAGGGCGACGTGGAGCCATAGGGTCAATAGCCACAGGCTGTGGCCCTTAAGTGTTCATTCCGAACTTTAACAGTTTAATTGTTTCGTTCAAACTTTTATTTTATTTTTCTGTTATCTCAGAGGAAACTTCCTCACTCGTCAAGTAAGATACCAAATTTTAATAGTCGGTTTTTGCCTCATTTTTGCGATTTTGAAAATAATTACGTTTGAATAAATGTCACATTGTTCTGAATTCCACGCCTCAATCTGAGAAAAATTATTATTATAACTACCAATATTTAGGGCAGTGAAAGGTTGTTAGCTGGGGATATTCGATTTCAATCATTTTTTTTAATTTTATTTGATTAATTTTTATTAGATTTTTACCGTGAGCAAGTTTACGGGCTTAATAATTTTCTGGGTCGGTTCATAAATAAGTTTTGATAGGAAGTTAGGAGGTTTTTTGTCGCGTTGAAGACTTCACGACCTGTCAACACGGTGTTCCCAAAAACCACACACCCCTAAGGTTAACCAGATTTCATGTGTTTACTTGGAGCGTAAATTAGTTCATGGGAACTACTCCATGAACGACGAAGAGCACTAGTAGCGACCCGATCACATTGATGAACGAACTTGAGTTCCAAGTGGTTATAGATGTTGAGTTCAAAAAATAGACATAGATTTTTTTGAGCTTGATCAGTCGAATTTTCACCGAACTTGGTTGGCCTGGTTAATTAACGATTATTTCTGAATAATTCCAATGGTAGCCAAAATATATTAGGGTTTTATTTTATTTCATGGACTTACTTGAAGAACAAGCCAACATGATCGTCTCCCGATTGTACTATTCCGAGAAAAAAAAATCCAAAATTCCAAAAAAACACAAAGGAGTTGTATCGTATTGTCACATTTCTTTAATTTTGAACGCCTCGATAACCCCGATTCCCTTCAATCGTCGATTTCCTCTTGGAATATCCAGCTGTTAATTTATGCTCCTTTGCTTGAAAATGCTTATCAAAATTTTGTCAGTTGTCTTGCCGGACGAAAAGCATCGTCCGTATAAATCGGCTTTTGGTTTACAAATCATTGCTTCCGAGTTGTGTCTAGACAGCAGGCGCCTGGTTGTGTTTGGGTGATACGTCTTTTACAAAAAGGTGTTTGTAAACATGCGTCAATTTTGTTACCCAAGGCAGCGTTAATGCTATCCGGGTACGATCGAAATTCGGTTTTATCGCTCTCCGCTCTACCAGGTTTTGATAACTTCTCGGTCAAGGAAACCCCGAATCACATCGTAAAGTAAATTTATCAATTGAAAAGAGTTTGAAAAAAATGCAGCCTAGATTATAGATTATAGATTATAGAATAAAGAAAATTACATGAAGTTGAAAACTTTCTGATTAATAGCAGCAAATGTATGGTGAATCTGGAATTATTTCGGGGTGGTTTTCGCCGAAATTCTTAGTTTCAGTATTTTTTTTATCCAGCAGTACACTCTACCAGCAATACAATTTAGCAGCAACACAACATAGAAGAAATACACATTTAACAGAATTTATCAGCCATACACTTCAGCAATACATTGTACAAGTACATGATGATGATTTCGAGAACATACGGTGAATATCTGAGGCGCTGAATCGTTGATCTAGATTAGGCCGACCACAAACGGAGGAAAACGTTGGCTCGTTTTACTACCATTTTCAGATATTTGCCTCGATTAATTATCTTAAGGTAGTTCGTATTTCGGTTTTGGCGTCATCGGCCTTTTTATTAATAATGATCTGCGTTATTGTAAATCGTCGAAAAAAATTCCTCTCAATGTATAACAATACAAAAATAGTGTTGAGCTAGAGGTAGAGGCTCGCCTCGACGAGCGATACTGGGATAGCGATGTGCCCGTCCTTGGGGGCATTGTAGTCGTCGGCCCAATTGCTCGGCAGCATCCACCGCATTGTCCGTCTTCCTGTCATTCCATCACCACGACTAAACACCTCGATCATCTAGCACTAAAAACTACATATCATTTAGCACCTTCATTCATGTATTCTGTTGGCTTCCCCTGTGCCAACTTCAAAACGGTTCTGCTTGGACATCATATTTTCGACATCATCCTAAATTGACGATGAAATAAAATCTTAACTCGCTTTCAACCAAGAGGATCTTGGGAAAGGAAGATCTATTGATTCAGTAATTTGCCATTCTTTAGTTTCACCTCTTAGTCATGCCAGGCCCTTGGAAGTCATAAATCGTGACGTGAAAAGAGTTTTTGATTTTATTTCTCATCGGGCGTTTTGCCATGCTCAGTTGGTCTCATCAGAGTTATCCCCCAAATCCAATAAATCATTACCACTCTCAGATCCTCTCGACCACCTCTCTATCATTACATTAATTAGTATCTTTTTGTTCTGCCACGATAGACACTCGGAGAAAACTTCAAGTAAAAGTTTCCCAATTTTAAATCAATATTTCTTTGGAATCAACGAAATTCCATGACATCGAAAAACTGCGATAATAACGATGATAATTTAGCGAGCCAAAAGGCAAGGTGTTAAGGAAGAAAACGTCTCGTAAAAGTTGATTTCGTAGATCTTGCATAGATCTTGTAAATTACCAACTAACTTCGGTAATAACTTCTTACGTATAAAATAAAAATAAAAATACGAAAAAAAATAATCCCATTCAGAAAAAGGAATTGTGATGATGATTTCCCGGAGCGCTGAATTTTTCGTGATTCTCATTCCTGGGATAAGTTATAAAAATCGCTACCGGTTTTAAACCTGTGAATGATCTGTCCATGTTCATCAATGTTGACAGAAAAGCAGAAATTTAATATTCATCGTTTCACCGATTTGACTTAAATTGGAATCGTTACCAATTCATTCCGTTCTAATACTTGCCCTCCATCGGATCCTGTAATACATGGCCTGATCGGTCATTGCCGTCGTTTGCATCCCTGTCAGTGTGTGCGTATTAAGAACGGACGCGAACCAATTAGCTTCCATCAGCTCTTTCCCGTTCGTACGCAGAGTCATCTCTCAGTTTTCATCGAGAGAGAACGTGAAGCACCAGACATATTATCAACATCATCGTCGGAAGAAGTCATTTCTCGTTTTGGACGACCAATATAGTTTTTTTTTCAGTTTCATTTTAATCCGCTTCCCAAACCAGTAAGTCTCCGCTGGGGCGTTCTTTAATTTACGGCACATCCGTTCGAGCAATTAAGCGAAATAATATAAATGCGACGATCGCGTAATTGTTCCTCAGCTGCAGATGAAGTTTTTAATTCCTATGGAAGCTCAAGGTATCCAAATCCGTCTTCAAAACAATTTGAATTAGCATGAAACCGTAGTATGAGAAGAGGGGAGCTAGATCTTTGAAGAAAAAATACGGGGAGTATTGTTAGAAAGAAAGAAGTAGGTAGTTAAAAATTTTAAAAGATTATAATTCAGATAGTTATGGGTAGGATTTTTCAAGAATGTTCCAATTTTTATGACTAGAAGACCGCTACAAATCCCTTGTATGACTTATTTTCCTAACCGCATCATTTTTTTTAGTTCCCGAACTTTTGAATGCCACTTATAAAAATTTCTTGATGCCTGATAATCAGGTATACCTTTTTGCCGACTCAAACATAAAACTGTCGTGTGAAAGGTGTTTGATTTTTTAAAAGATTGTTTTTGGAAAACTCAACGTTATTTTTTCAAATCGAATTCAGATTTAATTGATGAAATGGTTGGAATTGATTTTATTGCACAATCGAATTTCATAGTAGTAGCATCGTTGCGCGATAATTTCTCGATGAAATATTTTATATAAAAAAATTGGATAAGGTGGTTACTTCATGTCTTTAAGAAAACAACAAACAAATTCGAAGAAAGTCGCGGTCGTCGCAGATGGATACGAGTGATTATTGTTTGTGTGAGAGGTCTCCGAAAATAAATATAAATATGTAACGTCTCTGAGGAATGACATGTGTGCGTTGGTAGGTAGCAGCTTCATAGAGCCCCTCGAAAACAAAACCTCCAGCCTGACTCGGTGGTTTGACATTATCCAAGAGCGGTGGGCAAACGCCTGAATCACTGCACGTTTCGATAAAAAGAGTACTCTATCTACATCGCGTTTTATTTGGTATTTGTATTTTAATGTCGACATACCTTCGTGTAATTATCATTTTTCGATTTTTATCCTCCAATGAAAAGTTTTTACAGAGAGAGAGTGAGAGAGAGGAAATATTGTAAATTGTACCTCTGATAGTACGTGCTAAAATTTGAGTACACATGGGAATATTAATTTAGAGTTACGAGGTTCTATTTATTCCAATAGCTTGAAATGCACTTTCAATTGACTGTACCCCATTCTCGAGCATCCTTGAGTAGTATTGTTTTGTCTATTCTGTGTTTTTGTATGGGTCCGCTTTTGTTTCACGATGGCAACCGCGCATCCTGCCTAGTCTCTATCCCTTCTGGTCAATACTGACATCTAACACCATCCTACCTCTAATCTCATGGATCCTGACCGGCTTGAGCCCAAATACCACACCTGATGTCTCCAGCCACTGCACTTCCTTCCTTGGATGTAAACCTGTCCACCGCTGGCCGCACAAAGCGTTTCGACTATTATTCTTTCTCGTTTCTAACTGAAATCGATTTTTGAAAAATCGGCTGGCACCGAACTGGTGAGAGAGCAGAGACGACAAAGAATGATTTGGGTTTTCTGATCTTTAAAACGTTTAACGAGCTCTATCACCCCTTCGGGCATCAACAGGGATTCGCAGAAACATCATAGCTATCGAACGGAAAATTAGTCTCCTGTTTTTCTCTCCTCTTCGTTCTGAAACATATTTTTATTCCGATTTTTTATGTGCATCGCAAACTAACGAATAGATATATATGATATCGAGCTGCTAGTGAGGCCAAAGTAATTCCATTGCAGCATAAATTATGTTCGTCTATGAGAAAATTATAATAATTTTTTCTCTCTTATTTCAGAACCGTACGCAAGATATCTTGTATGAAGTGGGATGTGGTCCAGACTGCAAGATATCACAGGTCAGTACTAGTTCACGTAATGTTAATTTGCTTCAATTTTTTCCCCTGTGGTGGAAATTTATTACGAACGAGTTGATTTTTATTTTCGAAAATGTACCTTTAATTGGCTGATTCGTTAACGGCAGCATTTTCACCAGAAGTTTATATTTTACCCAGAAGATGAAAAGAAAGAAATCGTAATCGCAATGCAATAGTTTTTTCGGCATGTTAAATTAACATGATTCGTTGAAACTGACTGTATATAATTTTGGAGAAAATATTTATGGTACAGACCAATAATAAATTATGTTTCGATCTTATTAAATTACATCTCTGTAGTAACTATTTTTGTAAATCCTACATTTAAACATTTAATTTTAAAAATCAACAAGATGTAAATATAATTTTTGTGATGTGAACTTGAAATGGGCGAAGAACAATTTTCAGGTGTACAATTGAAGAAATGCCATAAAACCATCGTTTCACGACTGAGCTAGGTAATGTTTCACGTCTGAGCTAGTTGATGGTCGGTTTACGGGGAAAATTACTGTATTCGAATAGCTACGTCATTTTTTCGATTTCTAGAAGACTATAATAACCGAAGTCTAGCCCGACGTACCTATAATTGGCTCTCAAAAGCCTATTGCCGAGGGTAAGTTTAGGACACCTTTCAAAAATGACACAACTCGGAAAGACTTGAAAGGGGCCGACGATGGTTTGTTTACCCATCTGTGTGTATTAGTCTGCGTCTGTTAAGCCGACGTAATATTTGCTTGATGCTAATGACCCCCACTACCAAAAACACAGTGAACCCTCCTTTGAGTTGAGATAGATCGCTCTTCAGGAAACTTGCTGTCTTTCCATCGTTGGAATTTCTAAAAATACCGATTATTATCCTTGGATAGCGCGAAGGTTGATCCATTATAACGCACGAGACAGGAATAGCACACGTTATTTGCAGTCGAATAGCATCAACTTGTCCTCTACATGGACAGAGTGCCTTCAATATTAATTTCGTTTTATATAGCGTTGAATCAAGGACTCACGCTAAAGCAACTGGCGATTAAACTTGATTACGGGTTACCATTCGGCTGCTCGCTCTGTCCTTTCGTTCCTTCAACTAGCATTGGCATTTTATTCTAAACTGCACAGTTGTAAGGATTTTCTTAGACAGTTGGAAAAGAAATTAAATGTAATACAACTGTTCTGAAAAGGTCGAATTTTTATCTGCTTCGTGTTTGAGGAGAAAAATGAGGGAAAAAACTTGATAATTGCAAATATGGTTATTTTTTTTTACCAATAATCGTGAATAATGAAGACGGTTAGTTTGAAATAGTTGAGAAATAGATAAACACCGTGTCTCATAAAAAAACAACATAATTTTGATAACCCATCTTCTTGTATAAAAATGTGAGTAAAAAACGTTCTGTCGACGTAATCGAGGGCATCTTACACTAATTGGTTTTTGGTGGCAGCGATTGGAGAATTCCAATTTGGCGTATAGGACATTTTTTGCCCCCTCAAATTTAATATTTTACGACTCAAGGCATGTAGAATCCGAATATATGGAATAAAAATAATATTGTATCCCTACTACCTGAGCTACACTTAAGAAATTTTCACTTCAAGTCCTTTTTGAACTCACAAAGTCTCATTTCATAATTGCAGCGTGTTTTTTTTTAACCCGCCGGAAAAAAAATTCACGCGAAGGTCAGCTGAACTTGGTTAGTAGTAACAGGGTAAGCAGTTATTGAAGGGAAGTAGAGCGTTTCGGAACCTCATTGATTATTCACAGATTCCAGAAGGGCTTGCCAAGTAGACACTGACTCTCTAATTATCGTTTCGTGATTCCCAGAAGTGCGAGAGGCTCCTCTCAGTCTACTCTCGGTATGCTTGTCTGGCTGCTTTTCTATCTTCGGCATCCCAGAAGACTGAGACTGGGCCTTTGGGTCAGTGGGCGATGTGACGACTCGAGAAGGCCCCAGGGCTTAGGGCTATGCCGCGGCTCTATTCCCACGATAGGCGGAAATGCTCTTCGTGAATATGAAATGCCTCGTAGGTACCTGCACGCCGTTCCTGTCTCGACAAGATTGACTTGGCGACATCAACTTTGGAGAACGAGTTTAGGATTGAAATTAGCGACAGCGAAAATGTCGCCGAAGCCGAGGAGATTTCACAGTACGACTATAATACTTGAGCACTACATAATTATAGAATAAATATTGCAAGCTTTTCCAAAATTCTATAGAAGCTTATTTTTTTATTGGCTGGGAAACAATTTTATCGAATTGGATTGATTTTTCACGAAGATATTACGATTTTTATGTATTTCTGACCATAAAGAGAGACACACATAGAGAGACATACACGCAGACAAAAAGTATTCTTCAAAAAGTATTTCTGAGCTACACTGCTATGGAATTTTATCAAATTCACCTTTTTTCCGAACTTCTTGAGCGATTCCAATGATCCAACTATTGCGTAAACTTGGAAGTTGAATAAAGAGAAAATTGTGCGTTCGACTACCAGTTTTTAGTAGCTCATCCAACATCGCCTATTCTTTGAGTCGTGTGCTCATCTAACGTTTTAAAATCGAAAGTATTCGTCCTAATCAGCATGTCTTGGGGCGTTATTTGGATTTAGTTTTCAATGATATTGCACCTGTTTCAAGGGTGTCCCGATAGCATAGAATGCTTTGATGAAAACTCGTGGGAAAACGTAAGCCATTCGGAACGCGTTTTGCATTTATGTAAATACGATCGTGTTCTTTCCCACACATGGTATCCTACGAATTTCACTTTTGAACAGCTGTTATTGAGATCAACAAGTTCGTGATGCACGAAATATAAACCAGTTGATTTACAAAACAAATCCATTGTTCTTTAGTACCTATATAAATTGCTACAAAACTCTCCTTTGTCCAAAAAACATTGGAACCCCCCAAAAACGTCACGAAAATACCACATATAAAATAGGTTGATTCAAATACATAGGAGATAAGGGTTGACGGCGTACGACGGACGGACAGAATTATTTTTATTCAATATTCAGATTCTACTTCCCTAAAACGTTAAACTTAAAATTATGATGTTCATAAATAGTCGGAAAACGGAAAAAATACAATTACAAGAGAAAATGTTTTTAAGAAGCGCTAATATTGTCTTTGTGGCGAACCTAGTATCCATTCAAGCGATCGAATTCATTTTTATTGGATTACGATTATAACATTTTATTTACATTATAGCCAGACTAAGCAACGGGTGGAATAAAATCAAATTATTCTGGAAACTTGATCGAACTTTACACAGCTCTACGTATATTTGGGCTGACCAGCGCCAACCACAACAGTCGCATTACCAACTCAACCAAGAATCGACTTTCCGTTAAATCTGGTCAATGGAACGACGTACATCCGGCTAGCACAGGTGACTTCCGGAAGGGGGAACTTCCCGAACTTCCCTTGTGTCTCGGCATCTACTCGTTGTCGAAGTTCCGGTCGTTACGAATACCTGATTGCCTCCCCCACGACCCCGCTTAACTTTTTTCTGAACCACCGAAGTGTAAAAACTGAATGAATCTTCGTCCTGGCTTGCAAGCCGGCTTCCGGGACAAAGAAGATTCTCCCAACGGCCTTTTTTTTCTGATAATTACGGCGATCTACTAGTTGATATTTTACACGAGTCGATTCAAACTGCAACTGGACAGACTAACGTAGCTATATGCAGTCATGGCAAAATCCAACGACCATGAGGTTATAGCTAAAGAGAATAAATGGTACGTACTTTACAAAATGCGGGTCCGCTCTCTTCACCCTTTTGAACAGCGACCGCCTGCAGCCAATGCACTCTTGAACCTAGATGAGTAATTACCGGTCAGAATCAATGGAAATAAAAAACGTACTTCCTTTTTAACTCTGTTCTCACTTAGCGATGTTTCAACCAACCCTCTGTTTAAATAGAAAGGGGATAGAATCTTCATCGAGAGAAATTATTCTCCGTTTCGAATTTGAACGCTCGACCACCGCCCGTATCAATTCAACAGTAACTGTAGGTGCAGCTCTAAAAATAAGAGACCTGGACAGCGAGAACCAACGGTAGTAAAATATTAAAAGTCGTATATACGTACTTTGCCAGCTGCTCGGAAGTTATAACAGGGATTTATCATAAGAGATTCTGCGTCAAAAATGACTCGGAAAACACTACCGATATTGGTAAAAAATTCGAAATGTATCGAAAAACGTGTTTTGGGCGAAAAATCGCGTTCGCGGAATTTCGTCTTTTGGGCGATCTAGCGGCCAAACTATTCGGATTTACATATTTTAAGTGAATTGCAAAGTTGTAGCCAGTTAAATTTACTACTTTTTTGTAATTTGAATTGTTAAGTTTGGTTCAACCTCCGCGGAGCTATAGCCGTCCAAAGTCGAAACTTAGTTGCCGCGTTTCAAAAAAAAACTCCGATGGGTGGAGCAAAATTGTGAACCGATAAAAAATTTTTGACACCATATTCGTCAATTAAATCGAAATTCCTGAGTACGTTAAATCGTACTTTTTTGATTTTCGACCTTGATTTTTCGTGAGGAAGGAAAATGTCAAAATTTGACGTTTTCCGAAACCACGTTTTTCCGCAGTCGATCGCGATTTTCTCGAAAAATTCCCACAACGCGAAAAGATTTTATGAGCGCATTTTGTTCATGGATAAATTCTTCAAACGAAAAAGTACAAGAATTCGTTCGTTGATGAATTTTAGCCGGAGCTAGAGCGGCCCGAAGCGAAGGTCAAAAAATCTTGGGTATCCAATTGATTGAGAAACTGGGAATAGGTAATCAAATTTGGGTCATAGAGCCGTCAAATAGAGACAAACTCATCGTGTGAAAAAATCTTCTTTTTTTTTAATTACGCCTCTGTTCAAATTTTATTGCACTTTGAAATATTATGACCCTGTTTTTTGCGTTTTTTCGCATGTCTTTCGCGAATAACTTTTGAACCGACCACTTTTACATAGGTATATTACTCAGAGGCGAGAATGAGTTATCAAAATTCTACAATTTGTTGTATTTACCTAGTTACATTTTTATGTTATGTCCCCGCGGAGCTAATCGCGATCGAAGAAAACTCAAAACACGTTTTTTGACATAAAGTGGAATATATCTCGAGAGCTATTATATACGCGAGCCATTTTCTTATTTTTAATGAATTCTACGTTAAATTTCCTTCATTTTCTTCCACAGCACCTAATCATTCTCATTTCGCGAACGTGACGAAGAAAAATTCCAAAGTTGAAACTTCAAAAGTATGAAAATCGAAAAAAATTCAAAAAATATTATTAATCGTTCGAATTCGATTATTTTCACTTTAAATTCGAATTCTACGTCTAATTTCCTGTAGGAATCATTAAATAATCAAATTTAAACAGTACTGTAAGTATTTGTAACGGATTTTCAAAGTTGAAAAACGTAGGAGTGGCGTAGTATTAAACCTGGAAAAACTGATAGTTGTCGTGAAATTTCCGCCGTTTTGACGTCATATTCGGATTCAGCATTAAATTTCCTATAAGAATAGCTTTAAAACGAAAATTTAATTTTTTCACTATTACCGATGCCAGCGGAGCTCGGAATTCCGGCCGGCGAAAAACTCGATTTACGGAAAATAATTTCTCTGGCTCTGTTTAAATTTTTTTCACCAAATTTTTTGCTATGTACGTGTGTAAGGCGTTCAAATGAAGACTCCTGCATAATAAAACAATTGATTCGCATTTATTTTGACCCCGAAAATCACGGTTAAAGTCCAATTTTTGAGCTTTCAAAAACCGATTTTTTTGGACCAGTTGCAGATTTTTCCGAGAAATAAAAAAAATCACAAAAATACATCTTGGTAAGACACAACTTTCCTAAAAATTTCAGATTTTTATCTGTATTGAAAGACGAGTAAAAAATCGTTAACTGATCGGTTGAAACAAATCGCAGGGGTACCCCTTGGATTTTTCGCGAAAATTTTTTTGAAATAGATTTTGCTCAAATTCAGCATAATGATAGTTGATGATGTGTATATCAATAATATATGGTTCATTCTTTGTTTCTTTCGCACTAAATAGATGAAAAGAACGTTTAAAGTTGAAAAATGTCATGTTTTCGTGTATAGTCTACTAATATTGTTGAATAACGCAAAAACGGTTGAAAAATGGATAGGTACATTACATTGGGAAAATGTGGACAGTTAAATTACCTATCTTTTGGTATATTCAAACATCTGAAATGACGACTTTCTGTCTGAGTTATCCACTGTGCAAGTTACAAATCCTGGAAAACTTAAAGTTGTTACATCTTATTCTGCTACAACCTTGCTCCAGTTGAAAAACCCAATACTTTATGATACAAATTACATTCAAACACCTCCACCAACATACCAAATTTATTGGAAGTAATACGAACTTTCTTTCCTATCAAAACATCTTAGAAAAATAACCTTAAAAGTGGGTATCGATTTGGCTAAAGCGTCGAGCCCTCGTCAGTCGTCAAACCACGACTGATGTTCGGTGAAAATTTCAAGTTTGTAGCTATTATACTTTCCTTAGAAAAATGTGAGCGGCGCATGGCGGATAGTGAGATTTTTTTTCTTTTTAATAGATTTTTCCGATTTTATATGCCTTGAATAATAAAGGATCAGATTTTGAGGGAGGTGAGATTTTTTTGTGAGTGTTTGCGATGTTTCACTATTTAATGATAAACCAAAACTGTATTTTTCAAATTTAAAAATCTAGAAATTGTCATTTTTATAAACTAGGCTGATTAACCAACAGTTGATTCAATTAAGTACCCTTTTGGACTTGACTTGCACATGCGTTGACATTTGACAGCTAGAGAGCATGCCCCGAGCCTCTTTTGCCTATACTTCCTGGGGCTACTTGGTTGTCTCCCACACCAATCTCTCACCGGCAATTAGCTGCTCCCTCGTGACAAACAAAGTGGTCCCTTGTTGATACTCTAGTTCAATCGACGCAACGCCCAACTGTCGCACCTTGTGCTATATAAAATGCTCATCGGGCACCCACCCTGCTGTTCTAAATGACCCCTCTTGGCGATATGGTTGCATTTTGATTGCCTCCGAGACCCTAGGTGTTTAAAAACTTTTGAAAAGCCATTAGTAAGTTGTCAGATGGATAAGTCAGTCGTTCCTTGTAGGTTGAGAAAGCTAAGTAATCAAAAACTGGGAATGCGAACCCAGAAAATTTAGCGACAAATGGCTTCTCGGTGCTCTTTCAGTTTCTGTTCGATGCCATTACCAAAACACCGAATATTTCGGCTAAATAAACAGCGAGAAGAAGCCACTGGTGGCTTATTCTGGGGTATTTTTTGAAGAACATAGTTGAACACCTGTGATGCAAGATGCAAGCGAGGAGAGAAAACAGAGGATACAAAATTGGAGGGCACGGCAGCATCAGGGGCAGCAGGCGCGTGGTCGCTCTTGGTAAAGTGCTCTTAATAAATCTCAATGTGTTGGACCCCGTACATTTGTATTGATGCTCCCTTCTCGTTGCGCCTTGTCGCCCTTTGCTTACCTACGCTATCTTCTCATTCATATGAAGCCCCCTCTGTGAACTTATTTGGATCTAAAAGACACAACCAGCAATAATGGAAAAAATAATTAAAAATAGGACCACACTTGGATGAATTTATTAAAATCACCCATTCCAAATTCACCTCCATTCCGACTTCGACTTTTCTGCCGATCCCAGATGTTTTAGTTGTATAAATGGAAAAATAAAAAGAGTTAATAACTGGCCACACACAGATTTTCTTTCCCTTGGAAAATCACGGCACGTGGAAACGCGAGAGGGAACCGCCTAGGGACAACACTGTGAGTGGAAGTGAGGAGAAAAAGTTTTTGTTTTCCTTTGGAATATCGTGGCGCATCGTAATCTAGGGGAAAACGCGAGGATGAAATGTGAAGGGAACTTTGGTTGAAATTGCACCTATGACCGATGAGATGATTTTGGCTGCGATGGCGCTCACGTCATCATCTGAAAGTGGAAAAGTCCGAAATGGGGGAAAACTTTTAATAAAACTGTTACCTATTAGGTGCTGCTCGTTGTCATGTTCGAAATTTCAAGATGATCAATGAAAAATACTAGACGTTCTCGGTCGGGTGAAGTGTCCTCAGTTGTGGCTAAGAAGTTGCTAAGAATCGAAGTGTACCCTCTTTCCGCGTGTGATAAATCGCGTGCTCAAAAATCACTGGTTGGAAGCAGTCATTAGAAATCCTGTTCCGAATCATTCGCCAATTTTCACGGCCTTCGACTAACACAAACGATTTTTGAAAGGAAATGATCCCATGTCGCGATATTAAAATGGAGACGCTTTATTTTTTCTGTTACAGTGCCTGAAGGGATGCTCTCTCTGGGAGAAAGCGCTTGAAGCGAGCTGCCAAGCAGTGTGTGTAAGTATTATCACTATTATCAGCAAAATACACCGCTTAGACAGGATTTTTTTGTCGAATGTGACCCGATTTCGAAAATAATCCGATTCTATCGTATGTTTTACCGAACAATCATGTGAGGTCAAACAATTTAAAACTTAACGATAACCACCCGAGAAACAGTAGGTACTTATTGTTCATTTTGATCAACAATTATCTCTGTTATTTACTAGTTTTCTACATGCTTGATTAGAATATTTTCGGAGCTATTTTCGATGCTGCATACGTGAATCTAATTGGTCTTCGTAATTGATTCAGTATTGTGCTGCTAAACTCATTTATCAAGCGAATGGTCCAATAAAATATCAAAACAGCTCCTGGCGAACTTGAACGATTTCTCAGTCCAATTTTCCTCGTCGGAAGAGCGAATATTATGTTGTTTTGATTGACAATAGTGGGGAACTTGGAGCAAGGATGGCAAGTTTACGAAGATCGGGCCATAATTGCGGGCTACGGAAGCGCATAAACTCACAGGGGAGACGTTTCGTCAAAAGACGCGACCGGTTTTTGCAACATTCTCGAAGGTGAGCCAAATCGGGTAAACAGTTTTCAAGTTCAAGTCCGTCGCGTATACCGTCGTAAGTTCGTGTCTGGAGGCAACTTCCGGATGATTAGCGCCAACGGTGCACGCATTCGAGCTATTTTTTTTTAATTCTTTTGAATTTTCCTGGTAAGAGGTGAACTAAGGTTGGGGAAAATCATGATTATATTTCTTCGTGTCACAAATTTAATTCCTCGAGAGTATCAAGTTGCTTACTGTCAACTTGCTCGTTATTCTGATGTTGAAAAGTAGTTGAGAAACCTCTGCACGGAGAGGGCGCGGGTGGTAATCCAAGAACAAGGAATGGGAAGACGGCTGGTAACTTGTTGAGGCTAATCAGATGATTACTCTGACCAGTGGCCAACCATTGGCTGTGTATGTGTAGATCTGGAGCCAACTAGCTTCAATTGACTAAGAGGCCACCAGCAGCCTCTTTTTCGTCCAACTCGCTTTCTTATTATTACGAGTACGCTACAATACCAAGTGCATACTAAAGTGGCCCCATTATTTTCCTTTCCTTGAGCCAACAGCTTACTTTACTCGAGCCCCGCCAGGCAAAAGTATAGGTGAAAATGATGTACGAATCAACAAATTTTCCAAAGCTTAAGAAAATGTTGAATGTAAGATTATTTCTTTTTTTCTTGCGTGTTCCAAAAGCTGAATTGTTAGCAATTGTGAATTTGAAGACAGCAGTCCGTACCAACCAAACCCTCATATTTTATGCACGAGTGTCTGTGGCTTAAAATTCCAGAATCCAGAATCGTCACAATCGTCCAGCATTGTCCAGAATCGTCACAATTACCGTAAAAAAATACAATAATAGTAATGAAATAATGGAATAAAATAATTGAAAAAATTCCGTGCAAATGATTGTACAGTGTTTTATTATTTCTTTGCTCCAATAATAATGATTTAAGAAAACCATCCATTCGTGATAATACCATGTCAGAACATTAGTGAATGTTTCCACTAATTGTCAGGGAAAACTCCGTAGCAACTGCCGTCATTTTGATTATTTTTTATTGTTCTTAAATTTCAAATTAAAAGCTACATTTTCGCCTAACGATACATATGAAGAGACTGTTTGACAAGCATTCCACGGTGTATAAGTAAAACGATTTTTATTGCTCTAATAGTTCTCGAGTTATACCCATATTCCAAATTTCTGAAAATTCCGAAAGTTCTTCTCTAAACTCGAAAACTAATTAAGCTCAACTATAGTAACTGCGTAATTAGCTTCGAAGCTAATTCCGTTACAATTTTTCCAAAAGTAGCCAACGTGGCGGAAAAATGTTAAAGTTGAAATTTCGAAAGTACATATTAAAATCATAAAAAATGAAAAAAAAACGCTGCAAATGATTGTACAGTGGTTTATTATTATTTCGCTTCAATATTGATTTAAGAAGACTATCCATTTGTCATTTTAAATATTCCGATCATTTGTGAACATTCCCACCGAAAAGCAGATGGTAACTATAGGGGAAAACTCCATAGCAACTATTGTAATTTTAATCATTTTTATTTTTCTTAATTTCCTAATTAAAAGCTAAACTTATTGCCTAACGATACAGCTGGAGAGAGTGTTTGACGACCATTCCAATGAGTATAGAACGATTTTTATAGCTCCAAGAACTCTCGAGTTATACCCTAATGCCAAATTTGTGAAAATCTCCCAAATTCGGCACAAAAGCTGCGATAACTCGAGAACCAATAAAGCTATCGACCCGGTGATGGTCTCATTCGATTCAGCGTCCAAAAATCTATATAATTTGATACCACGTACACATTTTTCTGAAAAACCTTGGAAAATATGAATTTTCTCCCCCTCAAAACCCCCCAAAAATACCCTTAAAATTGAGCTAGCAAGTTGGTTCAAGAATTGGGCCGTCCTTGGACCGAGATTGATTTTTGGTGAAAATTTCAAATTTTTAGCTCTTACAGTTTGGCCGGAAAACTGCTAACGGCGGACGGCGGACGGCGGACGGCGTACGGCGGACGGACAGAATTTTTTTTATTGGATATTCGGATTCTACATGCCTTGAAACGTAAAACATCAAATTTTGAGGGGGGGTTAGAAATTTTTTTTTCTTGGGCGATTACAATGGTTTATTATTGAATAATAAACCAAAAAAGATTTGAAATCGTCGCAATTTGCAATTTTTTACTTCAAATTCTACGTCTACTTTTCTTTAGGTACAAGTATCAACACATGATTGAACACTCGTGTAACTATTTCACTGAATTTTCAAAGTCGAGAAACCGAAAAGCGGTATAACACTTTACAATGAGTAAAACTGGCAGTTGTCTACAAATTTCAGTAGTTTAGACGTCAAATTCGGAATAAGAGCTAAATTTCCTGTAGGAATAGCTTTTGAAATCGCTGGAAAACGAGTGTTATTTTTCACCCCTGCCAATGCCAGCAGACCTCAAAAGTTCGGTAGGACAGGGGCTCAGCTTACGGAAATTAATTTCTGTGGCGCTATGTAAATTTTTTCACCAAACTTTTTGCTATGCATGTGTGTTAGGCATCGAACTTCTGCGTAATCAAACAATGGGTTCACATAAATTCTAACCTGAAACGCACGGTTAATGTTTGATTGTCGAGTGTTCAAAAAGTTGATTTTTTGGACCACTTGCAATTTTTTCCGAGAATTGAAAAAAAATCTCAAAAATACATGACTTTAAGATACCACTTTTTGAAAATTTCAGATTTTCATCTAAAAGACGAGTAAAAATACATTAACTGAACGTTGCGAAAAATTGGCAGGGTTAACCCTTGGTTTTTTGTGAAACATTTTTCGATTTCGATTTTGTTCAAATTTTGGTTAATGAGAGTTAGAGATGTGTATAACAATAATATATGCTAAATTCTTAGTTTCTCTGGCCCTAAATGGGAGAAAATAATGTTCAAAGTTGAAAAATTGTATTTTTCTGTATAATATAATAATTGATGAAAACCGCTTAAACTGTATTTGTATTATAAAAATTCTATTTTAGAAATGGATAGGTACATTGCATCGGGAAATTATTAATGTGACTGATTAAATTACCTAACTTTTGGTATATTCAAACCTTTGACGACTTTTTGTTGAAGTAATCCAGGGTGAAAGTTAAGAATCTTGGAAAACTTCAAATTTGGACAACATGTTATCCTGGCTAAAACTTCGCGCGAGTTGAAAAACTCAACATTTTATTATTAGTTTTAATTTTAATTTATTTTAATCCTTTTTTACGGGTTTTGATAAACTTGTGTGTGATGCATTTATGTTTCAGAATGGAACTCAAGACCTACTGCCGCCGAAAGAGCTTTACTGCGTTATGGGATGCAACGACGCGCTCAACCGATATCTACAAAACTTGAAAGGTATGTGAGGAACAAGCAGAGGTTCGGAATGTTTTCTACTGCAATTATTCAAACGATATTAGTGTATGACTGTTCCGTCTATAAATTAGCTGGCTTGAAAAAATCTCTTTGAAATTAAACTTATTTTATTATTATTATTATTATTTTGTCAAGACTTTCATACTACATGGAAGTAAAAATGAGAAAAATATGAGCTATTTTGTGCTGGACCCATCTGAGAAGCTTTTATAAGTCCTTCTGTCCCCGCTAGTTGTGCATATTCTCGGAACGTTGAGGGTAACAGCATCGGGGAGGGGGTTAAATTATGTTAGAAATGCCCGCGATGAAGGTTATCAGTGACAAAATGTCATGTCGGTGGCCCTGTGATGATGAATGGAGTGCTATAACTAGTGCTATAGGAACTGTCGTCTTTCTAAGTAGCAGTTACCTAATTAAAAGCACTTAACGGTCAAGCTGGTGCGTCCACTAACGCAATGCTGATGCACTTGAAGGTTCGCTCAAGCTCGGCTCAATTAAACTCACTTAGCACCTACAGCGGCGAGAAGAAAGTTCATTTAGTCATATTTTGATTCAAAGAAACATGAAATTTTTTGCACTTTCATACAATTTTTTTTTGCATACACGATAGTACGAATGAATCGTATAGATATAGTAATGGAAACTGATGAAAAATTAAGCTTAATCGCGTTGTTTCTTCCTTTACTAAGTTGGTTGAGTAGGACATTGAGAAGAAGTGTGAAAAAGTTGAAGAAGCGGTAAAAAATAATAAATATAAATAGGTACAATAAGAGTAAGAAAAAATAACGAAAAAATGAATGAATGATGATGATGATGATGATGATTGATAATTGTTACTTGATTTTTCTACCATTTGTCTAACTGTAACGTGCTAACCATCCCTTAATCAGCCCTTCGTAATGAACTACCGTCATAGGCTGATGATCTTGAAAGGAAACGGAATCGCGGCCCTTGACCGGAAGGAAAAGGGCTACTCTGTCACTGAATCGGAAATAATTGAGGTGTAAGCAGGAAATAGAGCTGTGATAGCGGAGCTGTTATTACTAAATGAATATTGTCAAGAAGCCACATCGCTGATAGTCATGCTTCCTTGGATTAATGTCGAAATAAACGTCGCATGCTCAGAGTTCTTATAATAGGTGACGTTTCAACACACGAATCGAGTTTGCCAACAATTTCAGTCTTTGAATGCACCTCTCGAATTCTCGGACAAGTTTTCCAGCCTTAAATTATTCATTTAATTTAAAAACACTGCTCAGATTTATCTCGATATTTCAGCCTAAACTTCAACTATCAGGAAAAAGGGAAACATGTAAGAAAATGCGAATGAAAAAAGTAAAAATATTACGTAGGATGTTGCCTACAATAACAGCGACACGGTGGAAATAATTGTGCTAAATTTCACCGGTCCAAAATTTTCGAAATCGAATTCTTTCATGTTGCAGAGGAGTTGGGAATACCCCCAGCACCTGCTCTCGTTGCTGACAGTCTGACGTCGACTTCGCTCAAGTTGGAATGGGATCGAAACCGCTATCGAGAGCTAACGACGGTCATCCAATGGTCTCTGTCTCGAGAGGAGGATGCCAATGATCATCTTGACGATGGCGAACAGCAACAAACCCCTCAGCAACAGACGACTAATTGGCAATACGCGGCCAACCAAAGTTGGAGCACGCCTGGGCAAATCCTCGTCGGTGGGTTGCGACCCTACACAAACTATAGGGTAAATACATTATGAAAATAAATATGTTTTATGAACCGAAAGCATAAGGTGACGTTACTCGTTGCTTTTTTCAAAATATCACCTCAATTTTTTTCAACTGCAAATAATATATAATCTAAAAAATTGAAAAAAAAAAAATTATTAGTAATGGTGGGCACCTGTTTTTTGAGTTCACAGGTTTTGCTAATATGAATGGATTTTCAGAATGTAGAAAACCAGATAGGAAGTCAAGCAAGATATTTCAGGCATTTTTCAATAATATTTTAACGACTTATACAATAGATATACTACAGATTGGTTAACTGGCCTTGATAAAAGAATCCGATCCATGCTGCGGAAAAAATTGCGATAAAATCACCGATCGGTTGTATGTTATCACCGAGAGTATGACTCAGTAAATTCAGCGAGCCAATGAAATGAAAACAATGGGAAGACGAGAGGCTATTTGCATGCGGCAATCCTGTAAGATCTCAACAGAATTAATAGCTGTTCCCCTTTCGTTCGCCTGTGGCAGAGCAAAGCAATTGAGTGAGGCGGAGGTCAGCACTGTTCGCCAATTATTACAATGAAGAAGACACCCCCCTCCCATCACGATATCGTGTTTGGCTAATAATGCTTCAAGAGTTTGCGCGCCAATAGACGTTCGCAACTTAGTCGTTGATGCTCCTCAAATCTATTGCTTCTCACGCGAATCAGGAGTCCGAGTCTACGAATCACGTAGATGTAAAATTTCAAGAACGCTTATTGGAACGGACTTGGAAAACAAGTTTGATTCCAAAGCCATTGGCAGGCGAATATCTCCTGATTTTTAAAATCGATCTGAAAACTTTTTGAATTTATCCATCACTAATTCAGTTAGTGCACAAATTACCGTATATATTTTTGTATTATGTACTTTGTGTTTTGTACTCGATTTGCTGAATATCGTATGCAACAAGAACCTACTCCGATATACTTACAGAGTAAATACCGTCCCATTGAAAAAAAAAAAAAAAAAAAACATTGATATTGATCATCAAGATATAGCTCTGAATATAATGATAGGCAACTTGAATAACAAAAGACTCCGTTTACGTCGGTCGAACCTCTGAGATGATAGGCCTGCGTACGTTACAGGGAATCTCTGTAATGTCTTAAGGAGTTTGGGTGGATCCGATTGAGATTATCAGATGACTGCAAACGTTTGACACTCTGTTGCTGTTCTTCTTAATCGTTCAATCTATCTCATCTGCCAGTACTCAAGTTTCCGTTTTTATTGCCTAGTTTCGAGTGACGCTTCTGGCACAGGAAAGTGAATTAACTTCATCGGAACCCTCACTCGTGATTGGAACGCTGGCTGGTGGACTACCTACAGGACCTCCAAGTCTGTTAAGAGCTGCAGCTACAGATCCGACCCGGGTTTCAGTCTCATGGAGCCGAGGAGCAGCTCCCAACGGACCCGTTCTCTCCTATGTGGTCTCCATTGATGAACTACCCACTGGTTACAAAGCGCACAAGGTGAGTCATGAATACCACCAACTGTAAGCTTGTGCATCCTGCTTGAATTGCACGTAGTGAATGATTTGTATCTGAAAGCATGAATGAACTGTTATGGCCACAAAAAGTCAGAATTCATTGCAGCAGAGCTTGGTATGGCTTTTGACCCACCAATAGGAATCTATCTCGAAATATAATGCAATGGTAATGCCCATTTGTAAACGTTCAAGTTTCTATATTCCAGGACATTCCTGCGACAGAAAAGAAAGAATTCTACATCTTTCAAGGCCTGCTTCCGTCCAGAAACTATACAGTATCGGTAGCCATGAGGAATGCAGTTGGTGTGGGGCCTCCTGCCACCACGGTTGTAACCACTGCACCACTTTCCCAAGGTAATGAAGTTTTATCTGCCATTGCAGCCGAACAATAAATAACTAAAATCATGAAAGCATCTAGTAATTAGACGATGGCCTCTCTTCTGTTTTGAAGCCATACCTTTTCAGTGCTTGTTGTGGTCTTACAATTTTAAATTGAACTGAATCATCTTTTGTAACTATGTAGTTGTTTAGTTAAAGGGCCAGAAAAAACAATACTAATTCTGGGAGCTCATCATTCAGTATTCAGCCAGGCTGCTGATATGTTGGATGAACCTGTCGTTATTTATCGGACGAGCGAAAGGATACGAGGTAAGCGCTTACGTCTTGATGAATTATTACTCTTTCAATATCTACATTCAATCCCCAGTCTGGTTCCAATAATGCTGAAATGTTTGTAGTTGTTTGATGACAAACCTATACCAATGAATTTCATCATTGATCTAGGGGTAGCAGTGCACATTCGAAAGGGATTGCTTTTCGTATCCGATTCAACTGGCTGCATTTTAGTCACATCGTCACGAGAACATCGGCGGCCAAAGATACTTCTGGAAAATCAAGGACGCGATTTCGTGCCCCATAGCCTGTCTGTTGATTGGCTCAATGATCAGCTCTATATTCTTGCTGAGGTGAGGAATCTCATAATCATCGAAATAAATCATTAATAAGGCTTACATCAGTAGTCCAGAGCCATGAATGAACTTCACCTAAATTTTTCTGTCTGTGGACTTGAGGGAATGGTCGAAGGAGCCTGGTTTTTTCATTATCCTTTTTATATTCATAGGTGAATAATAATAGGTGGCAAGTGACACGATGCGAACTCGATGGTTCTAGCATGACGGTAGCTGTTGCAGGACTTCTGGACAAACCACTCCACGTCGAGGTTGATCCATACAATGGGTTAGTAGAAATCCAAATGGAAGAGGAAAAGCAGTTGAATTGTGCTACAAGCAAAATTATTAAGCTTTTTGTGATTCTGTGAGACCCGGAATGTCAATAGAAATTTTGATTCTTCCAGGTATTTATTCTGGGTGATCGAAGGTCATGCTAGGGGCGGTCTGTACCGCCTGGACACAGCACACATCAGCAATGGAATTAGACACGAAGTTAAGCCCGAACTGATCCTGCAAAATCCTAACTTGGGAGCGTTCACCGTAGATCATACGAATTTCCGAATATTAGTATCCTCTCATTCAAAAAACACAGTTCTCGCAGTATCGTTAGACGGGTGAGTATTTTTTTTGGATCCTAGGGTGTAGTTCTAGACATTTGAACTGCTACTCGAAGTTTAGAAGAATGGTCCTGAACTGTCTTCATACTATATCATTCTGTGAGTTTGTGGAAAATGCTATGGTACAGGAAAGAAGTTGCTGATCTGCGTCACAACACTCAAAGCCCTCAGTTCATGCGTGTTCTTTCACTGACGATGGCCAACGGTCTCCTCTACTGGACCAACGGTGAACTAGTGCTAACAGAAGAGTATCACAATGGCAAAGACAGTTACTTTCACAACGTAATAGTCCCTGATAGTTCCGATCCTGGGTAATTCAATGAAATTCCATCTTCAGTCTGTTACATTCAGAGCATTTTTTGACTCTGAAAAATAATTTGAAGTGGACCCATTTGTGATTGATTTATGACGCAGATATGTCAGTATTGGAGTGGATCTTCCATCTGCTCAGCCTGTGCCGTCACCGATTAACCCACCCACGGGCATCCAAGCAATAATGGGAGCGGGGCACATTAGAGCATCGTGGAACATTCCTCACCTACTTGGTGGCCAAGGTATCAATCACTACCTTTCATTAGCTAACACATCCCCTTTGTTTATTTGTGATAGGTATAAATCCAATTTTAGGTAAACTGATTGAATGCTTGCCTGGCTGTTCATTTATTTTTCCATTCTGATTGCTGAAGCTTTCTATTTTTGAGCAAGTGAAATAATTGGTCATTTAGGAAAAGGAGCATGGCAAAACTGGACGTATCAACTGAGTGTTGAGGATGTAGAGACCCGAGAAGAAATTTTGCTTGAGGGCATCAAGGACACACGGGCCCTGGTTAGAACTGGTCTTCGTTCTGGGCGGGAGTATAAGCTTCGCGTTGCTGCAGCTACAAGTGCTGGAGTTGGCCCGTGGAGCGGACCATTTGTCGGACGCACACTCAGCAAACAAGGAACAGCTGCTCGCCTTGTCTGGGCCTCCAGCACATCGGGGCTCATAGTTAGCGATCTTGCAGCCGAATCTCTCTCTACCTACCTGTACCGAGAACATTTCCAGGCAAATATTACTCACAAATATTGGTATTCTACGTTTTACTTGATGATGCACATTGTTTACAAGTTCCTTATTAATTTTTTGGTTTACATGTTCTCAATTAGGATAATCAAGGAGGTATTGAACATATTACTGATATCGCATGGCACAAAGATGTTCTGTATTTGGTCACCAATACAAGCAAGGTTCTCTGGTACAACACTGGTACCCGTCAGCATGGACGGATTCCTTTGGTCACGTCTGTTGGAAGCATCGCTGTAGATTGGGTCGGCAACAAATTGTATTGGTCCAGCCCAAAACAGCAATTGGTTGGTTTTGCTTGCGTCTAAATTAAATCAACTGAGTTGACAAAGATGTTGATATAACCGAGTTATTCCATTGCAGCTGACAAGAGGAAATCTTGATGGTAGCGATCAGGAGCCGTTGCCCATTTTAACGGTTGCTAAAGAATTGAACATTGATTCAGAAGGCGCATATATCTACTGGTCGACAGGCCATGCAGTTGAATGCGCAAGACTCAATGGAAAACAGCGGCGTGTTTATTATCCTGCAGAACTCTTTAGCGGAAAGCAAGGTATCATTCTCTTTATTTGAACTGTATAAGGTGAACCTATTTTATTAATAATAATGTTAAAATGTCATGTTTCAATGGACTCACTCTGTACTTCATGTTTTCTGGGGTTTCCTGACTACTAAAAATACTTGATGTTGCAGTGATGGGCCTCACACTTGATACAAGCGCAAGAAAAGTATTCTGGGTGGTTCGCAATTATGAAGGCTCAACACTTTTCAATGCCAACATGGCAGACGGTTCGAACGGAGACATTTTCATGGAAAAAGTTTCACTCATTCAAAACCATGATATTTTGGGTAAGTTGTGAGCCATATCAAGTGGTCAAATGGTTGTTGTACGTAGTCAAGAGAGCTTTACTCTGGTTTCAAAAATAGTTCTGATATTTTCGTTGTCGAACTGTATCAGGCCCATTGGTTTACCTGGACAAACGTCTTGTGTGGTTACGTGATGATCGTCAGGCTGTCATTGGGGATTTGTCCGGCTCCAATTCGGCTCTGCTTACCTCTCCATCACTCACAGATCTTAGCGTCCTCGCTGTAGTTGACCACTCGCTCCACACTCTGTCAAGTAAGTTGAATCAGACACGAATCGATTTCATTTTCCGTTGTGAGTGATACAGTCATTTTTGTATTACTCACCGAAACATACTGAATTTTATGAATCTGCAGAATTTGAAGGTGATTTAGAGCCTCTCGCCATCCCAAAAGCTGTCGATGTCTCGTCATTGAAGGTTGTCGGCAATCATAGTTATTTCAATTTAACCTGGGACCCCGTAACAAACGTCAACGTTGGACAAGTTTTTTACGAGCTGAAAGTTTCATCTTTCCATAGGAAAGAAATTGTTGTAAGTTAACAAATACGTGTTACGAATTGGATAATATTATTTAGAGATTTGTACCATGTCTTAACAATGGATGGATGTCAAATTGAATTTTTTATAGATCGAAATGACAGAACCGTCGTGGATGTTTCCCAAAGACGAAGTCCCCCCTCCATATTCGCAGCTGGATGTTACTCTCCGGGCATACACGTTCTGGGGTGGTTCTTCAGCCATCACATCCCGCCTATATAGCCCTCAGACATCTCCTAGCGAACCCTCTCATCCCCGAGTATTCGTCAACGTTGTCCCGTCTCGGGTTTGTAGATAATTATTAATTATAAAATTTTGAGCCAATCAACTATCAACGATATTGGTTCGCTTCATACGTTCTCTGTGCGTTACTCAAAGTCTCTACATGCTGCCGAGAGTACAAGAGCTACCAGTTAAATTCATTGAAGATTGATGTTGTCCGATTGCAGGAAACGGTAGTCGTGTTTCGTTGGGATCCACCTGAGTCTCCCAATGGTTTAATTGTCAAATATACCGTTGTTTGTTGGCTCGACGGGTCGCCGAGTTACTTTTGCAACACAAAGGACCTTGGCCCAGATGAACTATCCTTCGTTACTCGAGAAGTTCCCTTCAATTCGACGGCGTTTTTTCAGGTTTGATAGAAACATAAGAAATACAATAATATATTTGTGGCAAACATCATGGATGAATGTTCTCTTTTGGCCTTGTCCAGAAATGTACCATGTACAAAAAAAAAAAAAAAAAAATCAATTTAAATATCATGAACTCGCTCCTCCAGGTTCAAGCATGCACAGCTAGCGGTTGCGGCCCAAAGAGTCGATCTGTGATTGTTCGAACGGACAAGTCGAACCCCGTGCCTCGTCTCCTTATGTTTACTAACAGTTCGTTAACACTAATCGACGTAGACAGAGGTACAAACGTGACGTTGGCTCATCTCTCAGCACCGGCCTCTATCTTCGCCTACGTACCTCAGGCTGTTTATTGGCTTGACGATAGTTCACAGGTCATTGTTCGCTCTCATCCGACCACATCAGCTAAGCACAGGGTGAGAAAGATCATTAAGTATGATCTCTCAATTATGGGATAATGTACCATGGAATTTCAGTCGCCGATACATTGGTTTTCAATTCATAATTTTTTCCCCAGATATTTGCTCTCAATGGAACTGGCGTTGGTCTTGCCGTCGATTGGGTGTCAAACGTATTGTATTGGTCTGAATCATCACCTACTACAGGGGAATCTGAGATCAAAAGTTTGGATTTGACATATTTTGAAAAAGCGCAAATAATTCGGGTGAAAACCATTCTCAGTCGGCCCCATCCTATTACCACCATTCAAGTCAGCCCTTCCAACAGGTAGTCAAAAAAGCATAGTTTTAATTTCCTCTTTTTTCATTTTCCCTTTTTCTGAAAAAAATCCAAATGTTCTTGTTTCAGCATGATATACTGGTATGAAGAGTATTCCAATCGCTCTTCTGCTTTGTGGAAGGGCTCGACAAATGGAACTTTTGTTCAGCCCTTTTTCGGGCATTCCAGCCGGAAAAGGTTTGTAGCAGAAGTTTGCTTAATTTTTCAAGCACCATCTAAAAATACCATGTCTCATTCTCAGTTTTCAAGTAAATCGAGCGACTTTTCGAGTAAATATATTCAATTTATGCAGATACAGCAGACGGTGGGGAAGAGGTATCTGTACATGTCCCGATGAGCCACATCCTGCTTCATCTTTTACTATTGATCATCTTTCATCAGCTCTAGTTTGGACCGATCTAACCACCAAACGATTGGTGGCATCAGATTTTGAAGGCTGCGGCTGCACAATCTTGATCGACAATGCATCTTTTAACACAACTGGTATGATTTTCCGAATAGAATTTTAGCTTAGGCTATCATTGATTTTTAAAACTAAATCTCCATACCATCGTTTTGGGGTAGTATGATGATTTATGAAGTTGTTGCAACTATTCCACATCCCATATTTGTCTTATGCTTTCCATTCTGGGATCAATACTCTATAACCAATCAATTTCATCGCTTCTTTCATAAAAATTGCTATTATTAACAGGTTTACCTCCCACGTCCATCACCACAGATCAAAATTTCATTTACTGGTCGAACACATCTGAAAACACACTGTACAGTATTGCAAAAATAGATCTGGAAAACTATGCTCCACTTCGTATATCCAAAGAGGAAATCAAAGGAATCGGGATGATCTCATCGTACGGAAACCACTTATTCCCGTATCCAGGTAGATACTACTTCTCTTATGCTCCCCCCTCGTACTTCTTTTATAAGTGCACAAGATCAGCTATACCAAGTATTTACTGTGAATTGTAATCCCTGTTGTAAAATTTTTCTAGATTTGAAGTGTTTAGTCCCCTCGCGTCCGGCTTACCCTCCGATGCTCCTTGATAAAAGCAGTCATTCAGTACTACTCAAGCTCACCCCATCTGACCCTCTTTATGGCTGCACCAACGTCTCAAGGCAATCGCCAATTTTCACAATCTACTACAATTTGGCTGAAACCAATTGCTCTTCAAACGTCACCGAATGTTTGTCTCTGGTGAGTATCATATATACCCACTGCAGTCTGGGCATTTAAAAAATCATGGACCTCCAATAAATACCTATAGAATAAATTCATTTTATTCATCAAAGAGCACAATTTTGTCAAAAATATTATCCTGCGACTTGGCTGCATATTTTACAGGTAACACTGGACATAGTTGTAGAGGTTACCAATCTCAACCCTTATTCGGACTATGTGTTTATGGTTTCTGAAACCAACTCGTTTGCCGAAAAAGCGAACATCCGCGCCGAACTAAGTGATGCAATGAATTTCCAAACTGCTGCAGGAGGTAAAATACAGATATGCCAAAATGATTTTTAACTGGAAGGATGTTTGCCATTCCCTCATCAAAATGATATGTCTGCCACAAACATGTTCTACAACACAATTTGATTGCAGCGCCATCTCCTCCAGAGAACGTGGCCATCCAGGTCCTCAGTCCAACTGCCCTACTGATCTCATGGGAGCCACCACATCTTATAAATTCGGATTCAGTCTTTTACGAAGTTCACTGGACGAGTGAGGATCTTGTAGAAGGATCGAGACACAAAGGTGAACAGAAAGTCGAACCTCCATCGCCAGGATTTGAATCAACTTTAGGTCTCCCAGGTTCCAAGGTCATCTCGACAAGAATATTCCGCCTTCTACCATCAGTGCTTTATCTCGTTTGGGTAAGTTTCAATCTATATGTGTCCTGTGTCGAACTGTTCAAAAATGCAATAGGTATCGAGAGAAAAAGCCTTGACGGTCAACTAACACTAGCTCTTATAATCAAGAGATATGACCCACAAACACTTGCATGATTGACAAACAAGTCCAACTTTGGTGTGCTTCTCTTTTCTGATTGGGATAGGTTCGTGCTTATTCGGAAAACGGAGAAGCTTACTCGGAAGGGCCACATGTAGAAGTGCGGATGTTTCCAGAGCCTAATAATCTGACTTTGACTAACGCAACTGCTTATTCTTTGGAGATGTCATGGCAACGGGATCCTGATTTACCCTACGAACGGTAAGTAAAAAATGATGAATGTGGTCTCTGATGAAAATCAACCTGTCATCTGAGTGTTTACTTTAGTGTTGCCAGATCCACGGGTTTCTTTGATTTCTTCAAACTTTCCATGGAAAACCCATAAAAATCTACAAAATTTCCAGTATTTCTGAGAAATCTTTGAAAACTGTCTGTAAAATTATTTCATGTAAATTTACAAAAATGTTATCTTTGTCCACGGAAAAGCCATAATTTCAATCTGACAACACTGGTTTTTTTCCAATCGACTTTTTTTCTCTATTATATTCTTCAATAGCTATGAGGTTCAAATCATGGAATTTAAAATGGGAAATCAATAGATTGATCAAATATGGGGTATATTTAATTATACATGATTTTTGGCAGGCACGATCTCCTATACGTGGACGGCTCGTCTGGTGACTTGAATTATATTGAACCAGTTAATTCAACAGAGGAAGGACTCTACACTTACATTATGGATAAACTGAAACCCCGCACTGTCTACACATTCAGAATGAAAATCATTTACGTCGACCCATCCGTGATGTTCTTCTGGCCTGTCGACACTCGTTTTATTTTCAAAACGTTGGGTAATTATTCTTTTGTTTGCTGCATTTTTCACATAGTTATTGTAGTGCAGGGGAGACGAACTTGGGGGCTGATTCTCCATGTTGATCTCCCGAAAATAACCAAAAGGACAAGCAATCTAGGCAATTAAAAGGGACTATGGAGAAAGAGTAGTCAATTTTTGTCTCCCCCTCAGCCCAATAATTTTGTGTAATTATTGCCATTCTAGATAAATCATTGGTTCTGCCTCTGTTTTATTATTTATTGGCTAGCTAGTTTGTAAACAATCAGGCTCAATTTTTAACCTTTTGATTAGGTATCAATTGCATCTGTTATCAAATGAAAAATCATTTTTTATTCACGATGGAGGTAATTAAGGAAGTTTCTTTTTGCAAAAACTCTGTTCTTTGGTTGAAGGTGACCGGCCGAGCAGGCCAGGTTCTCCAGTGATACATCATTTGAGCAGAGATATCGCTCAAGTGGCTTGGGACCCTTCAAGAGACAATGGGTCACCTATTCACTATTATCAATTGGATGGTATGAAAGAAGACGAGCAGAGCAGGGATCGAGATAGGCGCACTGCAACTAACATTACCAACGATGATGATCCATGGACGCTTTACTATCAAGGAGCAGGTAATTTTATCACATTGTTTATTGGAAAAAGCAAAATCCTTTCTCTCAAAATCATTCGAGGCTACATCTTAAATTATTTCCACTTTCAGACAATTTTTGGGTGCTATCATCGTTGGACGTCAGTCAGCATTATCGGTTTAGGGTTCGTGCACTCAATGACTATGGCTGGAGCGAATACAGTGAATCGACGGGTTCTTTCGATTTGACGAGAGCCGCGCTTCTCCACCAAGAGATAACGATAATCTTGTGGCTTCTCACTCCTGCCGCCATCATCCTAACCATCTTCCTCTTCATGTGCGGTACGCATTTTCTCATATTCCAACTGCATAAAGCTCTTGAGCTGAGTAGAATAGTTCACCCTCTACAGAATCTATCAAGTAATAATTCTTAAAGATCAATTGCAGGATCTAACAAAAGGTAGATTGTTCCATGAGTCAAGGGTGAGAAACCTGTAGCAAACCATTCTCAGATTCAAGAAATTATTTTGTAACGAAGTAATTTTTTCACCAGGTTTGTATAGGCACGAGAAAACAAAGAAATGGGGCAATGGCTCAATGCCCACAATGACAGGGCGTGACAAAGGGCCGGATGTAGAGTTGGCTTCACTGAGGCAAATCCCACGGTGGTCTACACACATCCAGTCATCAAATGTACTGTATACTGCTGGTCTGTATTCAAATTCATTCTGAAACTACCTCATACATTACGTTCTCAATGACCAGACTTGCTATTTCCACAGTATTAAAGATATTATCAGATACTATTGGATAGAAAGATTGTTATCAGATATTATTATTATAATAAAAAATTCCATCGCCAAAGATGCTAAGGCTCTTGAGACACACATCAGTAGGTCTATAATGGAATATTGCGTTTTCAGGTCATTTAGCTTCAGTCGATTCTTTGCCGCATCTGAGGCGAGATCAGATCACTCTGACGAAATTCTTAGGCTCCGGAGCATTTGGAGAAGTTTTTGAAGGACTTGCGCGCTCGCTCCCGGACTCAAGCAAAGATGTAACAAGAGTTGCTGTCAAGGTTTGTATCCACTCAAGTTCATTCTGTCACACAACCCATGTTTATTGCTGTTCTGTGGTTTCCCATTTATCTGTTGATGATCTTTCAAGTGCGATTTTTGTTTCAGACACTAAGGAAAGGTGCCAGCGACAATGAAAAAGAAGAGTTTCTCAAAGAGGCTCAACTGATGTCAAATTTTCGGCACCCACATATACTTCAACTTTTGGGCGTCTGCCTTGATAACGACCCTCATTTCATTATCATGGAGTTGATGGAAGGAGGAGACCTGCTCTCCTACCTAAGGGCCAGTAGACCTTTACTGGTAAGTTTCAAGCAATGCTGGTTAATTTGTGCTTCTGTATCAATAACAACATTTTAGGACTCAAAATTTTTTTTGGGAACAACCAACTTGAAAGAAATTCATTCTCACCATATTGTTGTACACAAGTGATTATTTTTCAATAATAGAAAATGGAAGACGGCCTAAAGCTGCTGGATCTTGTTTCGATGTGCGTTGACGTTGCTCGCGGATGCTGCTATTTGGAGGAGATGCACTTCGTTCACAGAGACTTAGCATGCCGCAATTGCCTCGTCTCGTCACGGCATAGAAATGAGCGATTAGTGAAAATCGGCGATTTCGGCCTTGCCAGAGACATTTATAAGAATGACTACTACCGCAAGGAAGGAGAAGGACTTCTTCCTGTCAGGTAGGTAGACTAAACAGTAGCTACTGAGGGAAATTTTATTCAATTCTTGTTTTGTGCCATCTACCCAAACTTCTCAGAGATATAAGTCCTCAATTTATTTGTGATCGGCAGATGGATGGCTCCAGAGTCGCTCGTCGACGGAGTATTTACCAGTCAATCAGACGTTTGGTCGTTTGGTGTTCTCCTTTGGGAGATTATGTCATTGGGACAACAGCCGTACCCAGCGAGAAACAATCTTGAAGTTCTCAACTATGTAAGGATCGGAGGACGATTAGGCCAACCGGTCAACTCGGACGGAGAATTGTACGCATACAAATTCATACAAGAGCTGCACTTGTTTCTTACGCTGTCCGCATAAAAGATATTTCACAATAACTGACAATATATTTACTCAACAAATCGTTGCAGGTATGATCTCATGACGAAATGCTGGAATTTCTTCCCTGCTGAAAGACCGACGTTCAAATATTGCCTAGAAGTGCTAGAAGGAATTCTATCCCATACAGAGAACGTTCCTCTGACAACTAGCGGCCTCCCGAGTAAGTATGGATATCTGGTACCTGATGATAAGGGTCTGATTCTCCAACGAATCTGCCACCAACCCTCAACTACCTTTACCATAAATTAGCTCATCCATTCTTGGCATTTTCAAATCAATCGGCTAACTCTAATTGTTTCCTTCGGTTTCGTCTAGATGGAGTGACGAGACAATCCTCCGACCCAAAACCGTCTGAAATGGGAGTGCCGAAGTATTTGGAACTGTTGTATGAAGCTGAAGCAGCTGCAGAAGCCAAGTCAGTACCCAGCAATGGCGAAGGTTACGAAGTGCCACGATCCCTGGACATCGGTGGAAGCCATGCTGGAATATGCGGTAAACCTGTTCAACTGTTAACCTGCCAAGGGTCAAATTTGCTTCCCCCCGACTTTGAAGAAGCCTTCCGCCTTCTCCCGCCGAGTCCCACGTCTCCTGGCCCAAGCTAGGAACTAGTCACATACCAAACATAATTTAGGGCATTTTTATTTATTTGAGAATTCGAGATCAATCTCTAAGTTAATAGAACAATTGCGATTATTTTATTGCTACCGAATAAGCAAGTAAATGCATTTTGCATAGCCCGTAATGACCAGACTGAATTTCCATTTTAAATTCGTCAATTTTATTCCACGCAGACTATTTGATTTGTCTCCACTTTGACAAGTACGATCTTTGAATCTAAGGGTAGCATTTTTGGAGCTTCTGCTCATTCCAATGAATCTCATGAGAGAGAGAAATGTTGTTGGTGCGGTTCCAATGTAAATAGCTCCTCCCATTTAATGTCTCATACAAATAGGCTGGTTCAACATGAACAATGTATAATAGTGTAGATGCAAGCACTGTATAATTTTCTATAATGCGGCTACGATCGAGTCAAGTACATCTTAATGTATTTTTGCATTTCTATTTTGGGAGATAATTTAATTTTTCTAATAATTATATTCTCGTGTAAAGTGGTGTAAATATTTATTTTATTCGAGTACTGTAGTTACTGTATTGAAAGAGTATTCGCCTCCTGGAACAATGAAAAATGTTCGCCAATATTGTTTTTATTTATTTTTGTTATTGTATATAATTTATGAAACAAGTTACGAGGTTATTTTCTACTTTGTACAGTTGTTCGGATTGGGAAGGAAAAGTTCGTAGCAAGTTGATAATAAATTGTTTTCTCAATGCCTTTGGTTCTTTTCCCATTAATACAAACGTGCTGCGCGATTTAAATGAGTAAGGAATGCATGGATATATGGTATAAATGATAAATGATATATGATACATGATATGATATGATATGAAAATTGGGGGCTTATCGAAAATATTAAATATCGAAATAAACTGCAAAAAGAGTGCAGCTTCATCAAACTGTCAAATAATTTATGCTACTGCTGTTCATAGAAAAATAATAATAATTACGTTCTATTCTGAATTTCTGTTATTTATCAATGGCACAGAGGAAAATTACTAATTAAAAAAATTATTAATTATTAGAGGAAAATTACACACTAGTACACTCTGATTTGCGCGTATTTGTGCTTCGAAATTCAAGAAGCTCCGGTTATTGTTGAATCAGCCGAACAGGGTGAAGAGCGGCCGCTGCTTTTTGGGTTGACGCCACGATACACGACGTAAAACATCATCAGCAACATGAGTATTACACCTGTGCAACCTCCTGCATACAAGACGAAGAATTGGTCAGTTCAATAATTGAATCAGTTCCCCAAGTCATCAACCGACTATTACGTCAATGTTGTGCTGAATTCACAATTTATAGTTGCACTATTATTAAAAATATAACCTGCTAAGACGCCGATCATTTGATAGCCCTCAGCCGTTTCCATGTTCTTAAAAAATTCAAGTATGTCTTCTTCGAAGGATGTGCTTGAACTCTCCTTCACGTTGGGTTTGCTTTTGACAGCTACCGTCACTGAACACTCAGTGAAACTGTCGTTGAATATCGTCGACTGCTCAGGAAACCGGAAATCAGCTTTCAACTTCAAAACTCCACTTTCCACAACGCCCACCTGAAAATCCAAGTTAACCCCACAGATGATGTATTTATTCTATTTCAATCCTTACATTCACTCATCTCTAATGCTGATAAATAATTATTGTCGAATTTATACTGTTCTGAAGAATGAAATATACTACTTACCTCTAAATAATGGCCATTCGTCTGAACGTGGGATACGACAAATTTACATGGGACGTCCATTCGAAACGATACTCGTTCGCTTAGCGATGAATCGTTCGCCGATCTGACAAACAGCGACGCTTCATTTAATGTCTTCAACCATTTTGACGGATTCATGCATGGATTACTATGAGAGACGCTGGCAGATGAACTACAGGCAGCTCGAGCAATACGGACTGCTGATGCATACAAATGAATGCCATACTGCATAGCGGCGAGAGTCCAATCTTGCTGTCTGTTTGCAACATCCTGTAAAAAAATTAAAATTGTTAAACATTTTGATTAGCTTCGCCAGCACCCCCCTCAGAAGGAATCTTCTAGGTAGCGAAATATGAGCCGTACGACGACATACCGCTCGTCATGGTTGAGCTTCGCCATTAGTTAAAGTAAAGAACAACCAAATATTTTAGTTGTTAAAATAATAGCTAATATTTGTAATTATTTTGTAATGAACAATTTTGTGAACATCAGTAAGAGGTTAATAAAAGGATAAATGTTAAGATTAAACGCCTTAATAATTGAATGTTTTGAACCACATCTAACGCTTTTTTTACGTTTGTTTCAACTTTGTAGCAACACGAATGCGAAGTTGATGACTAAATTGTTTATATAAATTTATGAATTACCATAAATCTCCAAAACCAAAACCAAAATGAATACCAAAACAATTAAATTATCGGGTAAGAAATAACTAAGTTCTAATAAGAATGAGAATTCTATTTATCATTCTTGATTGAGGTGTTGATCCATTGGAAAACTTGAATTTTCAGTCGTTAAACGTAAATTGTGAGCTTTCTAATTTTTTTAGCACCTACATTCAAGAAAGAATTTGAACTGAACTCGCGTCTATTTGGATTTTTCAATGGAAACAATTAATAAAACAGATCTCGGATGCAACTTAGTGACCTAACGATGGAAAATTGATTCATAAGATAAAGGCCATTACCGATGAATATATTGACGTGCATCTGGCCGTGAGAGTTTCATTACCGCCGGAACACTCGATTACTTTTTGGTGAATCCATTCATGCAAAAGGCTGCTGTCCATATTTCTTGTCAGATCGTCAACAATGGACATTCTGAAAGAGGAAGAGTGAATTGATCAGTAAAATAGGAGCATCGTTAATCTGGCTACTAAGCTGAAAGTATAGCCATTAGTAAATTATATTTTATGTACACTGATTCGTTAAAAAAAAAAAAAACAAAAAAAAACAACAACAACAACAACAACTACGACAACAACAACAACAACAACAACAACAACAACAATCGAATTTCCACCCAAAAACGTGTACGAACTTTGAACAAAAAAAAAAAAAAAAATCCTCAAATTTTATAAGTATAAAGATATTTGTGTCACTTCTCACGATAACTGCTTTCATTTCAGAAATAAACATCAGAGCATCAGTGACACGATCGCATAATGGTGTTCAAATTTGATTTTGAACTTCCCAAAAAATCGAAAAACCATTAAACCCATTATAACAAGGGAATTTTGGGTTATGAAATTATTTTATTTTTAACGCTGAATCAAGTGAGTATCTTTTCAAGTTATAATAGTCAGTCGTCTTTTTATATTCGTTACAATATTCTTCAAACAGGCGTCTCTATAATAAGCTTTGAAAATTTACTCGTAAAACTATCCTGCATTACTTTTTTTCCTGCAAGTTTCGCTATTTTCAAAATGAGGATTTAGTTCATTTTATGCTTCTAGAGACACGCTTATTGAAGCTCTTACCCGAGCATTTGCATTATGAACACATTCTGCGTTGGCTTCCTCGGCCAGGCGATGGACCCGACTTTGGCTATCGAAAATAGGATGTTCTTTGGAAGAAGATCATTTTCTCGCGACACAGCCGCCACAATGGTGTCGATCAATGATGGGCCTTCGACTAGAATTAGCAGTCCGTCTGACGTCTCTGTTACAGAATAGTGTTAGGAAGCGTATTGGGCATATTTGCAGAAAGTATTTCAGAAACTGCCTTGATGATAGGAATATGGGCTGATTTTCAATTAAGACTACTGCTTAATATTTCCATCCTGGCGTGGCTAAAGTTAGGACATAGGTGAGTATTTGAAATGGGATGCTTAGGGCTAGTTAGAGACTCAATGTACTTACCGTTATTCATGAGTTCTTTGAAAGAAAATTTATCCAACTCATGCACTGCAATGATAGCCGTAATACACACTACATCATCATGCAACGAATCCGTAATGTCTGCGAGTTTACTGCTAGTATGTGCATTCTCTTCGTAGAGGATAGCTATTTTTTTCAGGCCCATTTCTTTGATAATTGCTTTGACGGCCTGAGAAAATACGGAACCAGAGGCAGGTATGAAAAATGGAACATGGCAGTCGATATTATTATGTTCTCTTTTAAGCCGAAAAAACAAAGTTTTGCCTTGAGAAGCTATATTGGAATTTAATATCAGGGGTATTTCTACAAATAATGCTACATTTAATTTCTTTACCTGGGTATGGTGTCGTATGGGATAGGAAGACACTGGAAAAACACCTTCAATTTTCTTGAGCGATCCTCCTTCGGGCGGATATGGGACGACATGTGCCGCGTTGAATACATTCGTAATGGGTCGGACCGAGTTCACGTTTAGCTCCGGCCCAACAAATCCTGTGGTACGACATTGTTTCATGTTCAAGAAAACTCCAGAAAACTTCCAATTAAACGTTTATTTTACAAATGATTTTCGATCGCTCAAACAACGACCAACAAGGTCGTCTGTATGAAAGGAAAAATGAGAGCTTCTTAAAAAGTAGGTAATCAAGTGAGTAGATTTTATTGGGTAGAGGAACGCTGGGAAATGTTATTAGGTTAATTGGAAATTGTGTTATTTATAATTACGTAATTCTGACTAGAGGGTCTGAAGCATATGGAAATCAGCCCGTAGAACGGAATCGCGCTGAAAGAATAATATGTTGACTACAAAGCAGATCCGAGTGATTTCGTGTCCTATACAATAGAAAAGGAGAATATTATAAAGTATTCTTACCTAGCAAAAATGGAGCCTCGTGACACGTTTGCTGAGCAGCCACCAACGACTTAAGTGTTGCCATTCGCGTGCCCTCAACGGTCGAACATGTGTCAAAAACTTGAAGTTCTAGAAATAATTCGTATTCCAAATCAACTTGCCTAGATACACAATTTATTCTTAGACAATCTATCTTTTCTAACAATAATTTTAGTATGTTCAAATTTTACTAGTTGGTCTTAAGTGAGTTATTTCCCCACGACATTGATGGATCTTTTAAATGTAGTTTAACTTTATTAAATTAGCATTATTCATACCAGAGAATATTTTACCACTTACTTATAGTGACATTGTCGTTGAGGAATTCCGCATTGATTTGATCGACAGCCGTTTGTATAACGGCGATCTGCTGTACGCCATATAGATTCACGTAACGGCAATGAGGTCCCGATCGCAAATCCACCAGAGCGACCAATGATTGATATTTAGGGATGGACGTGCAGCCTCGGTTTTTATTCAAACTTACACTTTTGCCAGCAGCAATACAAACTGCTACGGCAAACCATACTGAAATTCAATGCGAAATATTTCTCATAGGACGTACACCAGTTGAAATTTCGAACAATAGCCTAGTATAGAAATCTAATAGTTGCATCGTTCCAAGGAATGAAAGTGCTCAACCGTGAAAAAATAAAACTCTGCGAATGAAAAAGTCGTATTTTTATTACTATTTATTTTTTTACATTATTTGTTTATTTAAATGGGGAAAAATAGTCCAAAATATCAGTGGTAAAATGACAGCAACTTTCAGATTCGTCCTTGGTGACCCAAAAAATATATGATGGGTGAAAAAATTGAACAGCTAATCATCAAAAAGTCCTCCGAAAAAACTGATATTAATTTATGGCCTATTTGAAGCCCTCCTCTATTGAAGAACTTAGCTAGAATATTATTCAGGATATGAAATAAGTTTATTTTACTTACAAGTAGGATTATTCATTGTCAGCGTACTATCGACTGATCCGGTTGCAATGAAAAGACCGCTCGAATCTCACCAGCCACTACCGACTGGTGTAAACTATTCTCTGTCGATGCAAAGGCGATTATAGCCCTCACTCTCAGCCCTTAGCCGCCGCTACTATCTAACCTCGAACTTGAACGGTTTCTCATTGTATCATTGTTTTATATAATCACTCGAAAATTGCCGAAGTTGCATAAATTACGTAAACCATTGTTTTATAACAACTTCGCCATTTGCGTTTTTGAAAGATCAATAGATCTAATGTCGGGTGAGAAATTTTCATTGCAAGTTAAAAGAAAAACTCTTTTTCAGAAGTCTCGAAAATATTTTGACAAACTGTAAAAACGCTTTATTTTTATTTTCTCGCTGTCTTTTATTTTGATAAAGTCTCTTATCTCTAAAACAGGTTCGACAATAAGTTAACAATTTCAGTTATATTATGTACAGCTTTCATGGCACTCCGAGAGGATGTCGGATGTTTGGAATGGTGGCTTGCATTTTCGACGGTTCATGGCTTCTTCTTGTCTTCGTCGTACCAATTTTCGCTGCACACAAAAAAATAAGTTGAGAATTAACCTTCTAATATAACTTCAATGCATCTAGAATTAATTTTATTTTGCCTGATGTGGTTGAATAAACATTAAATTGTTCCTATTAAGTCTTGCATACTATAATTATAGCTGAACTAAAAAGTGTAATAAAATTATAAGGGATAAAAAGCCAACACTGGGCTTACTATCATACTTTCTTATAATTTGTAACTTCTTTGGAATTTTTCCAGAATTCAGATTCAGAAATTGATTTTTTTGCTAATTTTTTACTATTCGTTACTCACCAGCCTGGGACGTTTTCAGGGTCGTCACATTTAAACGTCTCCTCATTGTATACTTGACCGGCCGAGCAGGAGCCATGCTGCGGTGTCACTCCGTTTCTGCAAATGTAGAACTTTTGACAGTCCTCCTGATGAGCATATGTCGGGTGGGGCAGTGTCCGGCCGTTGGGGCCCATGACGTCACCTTCCGGGCATGAGAAGCCGTCGTCCAGAACGTCTGAAAAAGAGTCACGAAGATACTGAAGCGAGAAGATGATAACCAGGCGAGGCTTGGGGCTTGAAACGTAACGACTGTGATAATAGTCTGAACATGGAGCCGGTCAGGTCTGGTTATCGCACGCCTGGAGCGACTGTGATAACATTTCGAACACGGAACTCGCAAAAATATCAATAAGGAGACTGATGAAACTGGGGGAACTCATGCAGCGGAAATTCCTTGTTGAATGATTGGATCACGCCTTTTAGGCCAGGAAAGGACGTTGATCTCTCTTCTAATGATAGTCACTTCTCCCTAACGAAAACGACGTAAACGAATGATTTTTTTAAATGAAATAACCTTCACCTCCGTCCAATAATTTCCTATTCTCACCTCTTGTTGAAGTGACAGGACAATCTTTTCGGTTTGACTCTGTCGGCCAAGCGCAGGAGCTTTGATCATCGTCGTAGATGAGTCCAGGGGGGCACGGCATTTCGTTCATTTGGCCGTCTATGCAGTTGACGAATTTGTCGCATTTATCTTCGTCCGGATGACGGAAGAATCCATTGGCTCTGGGGCAACCGGGGCTTGATTTCGGTTCCTCTGTAAAAGCATCGGATAAATGTCAAAAATTTGAAAGAGATTTAAAAACTAAATAAAATAAAGAGCCCGATTTCAGTTTCTGAAGCATATATTTTTAAAAGAAATATAAAACCTCTGATTCGGAATTTCTAAAAGCAATCTAATGGTGAGCAGTAAGGAAACTATAAATTCAAATAAATATTTCCCGAAATATTGATATCAAACCAGTAAAATAGAGGAAGTTCTTACCTAAACGTCTATTCAACCTTTAGACTATTTTCAACATTCGTTTTTTTAATGGGCGAATATTTTAGAACCAATATCGAGCGAGGAGTGGATGAATTATGAAAACAGCGACCGAGCTTGCGCTCAGGGTGGAGTCTTCCCCTGGACAAACAGGGTTCAGGATTGTTAGATAATCTTATTGGCTTTACATAACTGGTGGACCTATCAAGACTGGGTCTTATGTTTTACATTAATTTACGTTCCACCGAATTGATAACCTCGCCGTGGGTAGTAGCTAGGTAGGCCATGATATGTCTCTGGGCGTCTGTCAACCTTGACTGCACTTTCTAATACGGCCTACAACTTCCCTGTCCAACCCCAGCTCTACGTTGTGTTGTTTCGGTGACAATCAGTTGCTCTCGCTAAACGTGTCGCAAGCTGTAGGAGTAGCTAAATCTTTTGTACGAGATTTGAAAATTCGCTACTCTCGACCAAATTTTCCATTATTTTTGGCAAATTTGAGTTCTTACGTAGTTGAGATCTGTCGCCGCAATCGACGTTAACCGCCGTGTCGCATCGTTCATGAGATGGGTTGCTGTCGTCGAAAAGAAGACCGTCGGGACAAAGTTTCTCCTCAGCTTCACCCCCATGACAATGGTAGTACAAGTCGCATTGAACAGTGTCAGGATAGTAGCCGTTCTTCTCTGGACAACGGAACGACGACTGGGCCAAACCGTTCCCTGCGAACGAGACGGAAAAAATAATTGATAAAAATAAGGCGATGCACCTGACTATTAAACCAGGAAATTTTCAAGTAAAAGAGTTGCGCTGTTTGGGAATTATCTAATATATAAAAATATTTAAAAAAATATACATCACTTGCGCAAAGTTTTAGCCGAAATGACCGTTCCAACTTTCAAAGTTTTCCAAGGTGTGTAACTTTCAACCTCGATAACTTCAGCAAAAAGTCGTCCGTTCAAAGATTTCAATATACCAGGGATAGGTAATTTAACAGTGTACAATTTCTTGAAGTAATGTATGTACTTACAAATTTCTCAACCGTGTATGGGCGAAAGTGCTCGGCTTGGGATTAATACTTTATGGCTTAAATACTTCGAATGGAGGGCAAACTAAAGTACTCGTAGGCTCTCATAAATTCATTGGAATTGGAACGATTTCGTGTTTGTCCATTCCGGGCCTAAAAAAAGTCAAAATAGCTTCGGATACACCTTATTTTCTCAGCGAAACGCAAAAGCGCCCGTATTACCGCGAGGAAGGTTAGCGGTTTAATTGCGGCTCTGAGAATAGTTGCCGCTTTTAGAGCAGCCTTGAACTAATTGAATTGTTTTCCAGCTAAGAGGTGCTTTACTAGAACGAGGGTTCACCCTATTAAGGTAGTTGATAGAGGGCCTTAGAGTGGATGAAGTATGTTTACTCGAATTTCGAAATTATGTGAGCGCCAATTAGAAAAAAATTAAATAATTAGTTTTAAAAAAATAAAAATACGGCATTTTGTAGGTATTTTGACGGTTTTTCGGTGGAAATTCGGTGCACTGGCGATTTATATTTTCTTACTTCCTCTTAAAATTAATTATTGCTCGCTATCTTTTTCCATACCGAAGTTTCGCATAATCGTTCGTCTTGTAAGTTTTGTTTAAACGTCTTTGTTAAAACGTTTTTTGTTAAACGTTTTGTACAAACGTCGAAGTTTTTACTTGACGTTTTCCCTAGTAGATATGGTGTCACTTAAACCAGAAGGTATTACGAATTACGATGACCTGGATTTGGCGTCCAGACTTCACCGGTTCAGGTCTCCAGCTGCCGGTTAATTTTTCTCACATGAAGCGATCTCATGATCCGCCTGAACGAAACAATGAACAGAAACAAAGGCAAGCTTGTCGTCTTCAAGGCTGGCGAAGCCCTGACACTATTCAAGTCAGATTCTAGCTCGGCTTAGCATGAGGCGTTGATTGAATCACTGCAGGTCATGGGACTATAATATAGAGCCAATACACTCTCATTACAGGTTCAAGAGATGCGAATTTCTCTTCCTGACCTTTAGATACGGGCAAATTAATAAAGGCTTGTAATCAGTACTTTTAAAAAATTTAATCATGTCCCTGTATGTTCATTTCTATACGTAAAGAGGAGAGAAAAATTGAGAATATCTCATTATTGATTTTTTTTCATTCTTCCTCATAGCGCTTTTGCCCACTGCGTCGTGAAAGACACTAAAATTACTTAACTGATGCTAGCTAGCTCATCCCCCCATTTTGTTGCCGCAAGTAAAAAGTGCACCAATAAAATGACGGAATTTCTTAGAAAACAATATTTTCGACGTTCGTACTTTTTCTTGAAAAATTTTTTTTGGAACTTTTTTTCTAGAAAATTATTCAGTCATCATGTACCTATTTTTCTTCTTCAAGTGAAGATTATTCATTTTTTTTTTTTCAATCGTGTGTTAGCAGAAGTATCAATTAAATATTTTTCATCTCATAAAAATGTACTCATATGATAATAATCATGTTCGGTTGATGTGCCGTAAATAAATTACAAAACGAGCCTGATGACTATCAAAAAATATTGAAGCATCGCTTTCAATACAGTGTAGATTTAATCTTGCTCTGAACAGAAGTTATTTGTGAGTACATTCAGCAGGAACGTTAGAGGACAGTATACAGTAGCTTCCATTTTTTGTGTTGACCAAGATCGGATTTTTAAAAAAAAATATATATACAAATGTTTTCTATTTGCCCCAGCAGAATAATGTGGTAATATAGTGAAGCTGTTAGTTAGATATAATTACTTACCGAAGAAAGTCGAAAGTGCGATGAGAGGCCAGAGGAACAACATTGTGACCGCTTCGCGACCGCGCTTCAACTTCGATTGACGGAGACTTCGTGAAAGGAGCTGCAGACGAGACAAGTAGACGGCGAGGCAGGACAGAAGAGAACTACCCAGGACGAGAGCAGGGGCATCCCTTCTTGAGTATATTCGTTCTTCATCCCATAAGCTGTAACTACTGTCTACATCGAGAAAGCCTCAAGTCCGTGCGAACACTAATTTCAAGTAGAAAGTAGAAATGAAAGATGGTAAGTAATAATTTTCGTTAAGGATACAAAAGCACTTGACGAGGAGAATGCAATGGGAATGGCTTGGAACTTGTTTCTTAGATCATATCCATTTTTTACGCCAGGTATCGTTTCTACCGTTTATTTGGGCCAATACATTTTTAACGCTCGATTAATAGACGTGATGTTTTATAATTTCAAGACTTTCATGTATTCCAACATTTTATAGTCATATCTTTAGGCCGCTAGGAAGGTATTCTATGAAAGTAGACACAAAAGCGAAATATTTGAAAGCTAGAAAGAGCGTATGCTTTTCTTTTAGCTTATTACAGAAATCTTTCTCCGAAGTAATAGTATTTCAAGAGCGAGATAATGACGGGTCCGAGTAATTATCTAAAATGCCTCTTCGAAACATTGGGGGAAAAAAAGAGTATCAATTCAACCAACTTGGTCAAAAAGTAACTTGAATTTTCAAGTGATAGCAGGAAAGCCTTTTCCCACTAATAAATACGTATTTTTACGAGGCACAGTGAGGTGATGTATTAGGATAAAGTTTCCTAGGTTTTAATTTTCGTAGGCATCCGTATAAATATTTCTTGTTGGTACTGCGATCCGTTTAAAAATAGAGTTGAAAATGAAAAAAACCTCGGTATACGTTTCCAGTAAACAATTAGAGTTGAGCGAAATAATCATTTATGAAACTCATTCTAGAAGTGGTAGAGAGAAGCTGTTTTTCCATTATGTGCTCCAAGTCAAGGCCTTAGAACCTTGCAGAAAGTTGTGCAAGTGTTTTCAAGCGTACATACATAGAGAACTTGCTCGAACACAAGAGCTGCCAAGATTTTCCATGTACCGTTACTTGGAGAGATCATTGAACCCTATTATTGGTCAGAATGATAAATAACGCACGAGGAGTTTGATTATGAAAGCGAGTCGCGTAATATGTGAGCTTCGCATATCAAAGACATCCTGTCTTCGAGCGACTTCGATCGCAATAATGGATGCTCATGAAATGTACGAATTCGATCGTCTCCTCTGAGTAAAACAAGTGCCAACATTATGTTTATTGTTTTGGAAAGTACCGAAGAAAATGTAGAGATGCTAATATTGCGCTGAAAGAGTCTCAGGATTACTTATACTTCCAATCTTCGGTAAAATCGTAATTAATAGCTATATGCTTTTTTTTCAGTGCTTATAGACAGTTTTAGCCAGCCGTAACGTACATCTAATTTTTTCATTTGAAGCGAATTTCAACTCGGAGTGGATATTCAGGCTCGAAAATGATTACTAACGTTAAAACGGAATCCACATCCTTCTATTATCCACATCATGACGCAGTATTAGGTACCGCACAATAATGAGAGCCAACGGGTGTGAGGTGGTTGCGTGCAAGATTCCACCAGCAGATAATTCAACTTATCATCGAGCTTATAATCAATCAATGGGGGAGGGGGATTGCCAATCAAAACTTAAGAACTTACCCTCTGCCATAACAGAAACTGAATATTACATGACTAAATATGTACTAATTCTTTGGTAGAAATATTTTGAATTCGGTTCTGTAAAGATTTTTCTATCATCCCCAAAACGAATTTTCCCGCCCCTCACCAGATCTGAGCTCCCTTGATACATGAGACGGAACCAACAGATTCCAAATAGCGTGAGATACTTTCCTGGAGAAAGTTAGTTCCGCCTTTGACAATCTTTGAGGATTCCAACTAATGGGAGCAATTTCGTTGACAGCTGGATTCGTAACGGAAACGTTTTGAGGCGCTTCTAGGAAAATTATTATTAAATTTATTCCTCTAGATTTTCCTTTACGCACATAATATATAATATAACTTGATATTAATTATAGAGAAATTCACGAAATCGAGCCATCTTTCGCCATCCATAAAATATGCTCATCGACATCCCTTCTCTACTCTTTCACCCTCGATTCGCCGTTGCTGCTCTCTTTCACACAAAGTAGTTCGCGGTTACGCAAGGTTAACAAGCAGTCCGGCCGTAGCAGTCTCATACACGATCGCAAATGGGATGTTTGTCGTGCAGGACAAAATTCCAAGGCCGCCAGTAGAACGTTAGTACGTAGAACGAAAAATGTCTATATCCTTCACACAGTATGTGCAACTCGATAGCACGTTAAACATCAGTCGAAAACGGAGTGGAGAAAATGCTCAGCCTTGTTCACCAACTTCAACCGAAAGCCATATTTCTGCTCGAAATAGAATCACTTCAGATCAGATCAAATTATCAGATGAATCAATATTTAATTTGTTTTGTCAAAGAAAACAATCAAAAAATTTTCATAAAATAATCAACATTTAATTTATTTTGCTACAAAAAAAAAAAATTTTGACTGTCACTTGTTGTAACAAATATGAATTAGAAATATCGATCGTTTTTCGTAACAAAATGAATCAATTATTGACCGTTATTTGTGACAAAATAACTTGATTTTGATTATCGTCATTTGTTACTAAATATAGTGAAGATTTTTAATCGAATATTCAATGGAATAATGAACGAAATTTTGAAAACACAACTGGTCTTGCAAAAAAATTACTCAATACTTTAAAACTGTGTGAGGGATTATGCAGTGTGATTTATGAGGTTAACAATATTCGCACGTAAACAAATTACATCTAATAGACTGTTCCATTTGAACAACCGAATCACCATGCCTCTTGTCTTAAGCTGCATTTTCATAACCAACCCAGATACATTCATGCATATCCAGATTGTCCAACTGACAGACGATTCGTGCGTGTGATTCAAGTAAGACAGACGCACAGGCTCCTACCCCTCTCAGTCACTCCAAGAACCTCACAAGAGAACCTGTTACCTCAGAGGCCGCCAACAGCTCAACAGTCCAGTGCTAACATGTACCTCGCCAGTCTCGTCATCATAGCTGTTTCACTCCATTTTGGTAGGTAAAAAACACCTTTTTGATAATACAGTAGCGAATGAGTAGAAAAGAAATGCGACAGGGCTCAAATTTCTAATAAACGGATTGTCTATCAATAGTATCAGTGGAAATCTATAAAAGACCTTCGAGAATTCCGCACGTGACGCTGTTGCGTGATTTATCAACCATATGCTGTAATATACTCACTCCTTACTCTGCCACCAATGTAACATTAACTGCATCCCACGGTCGACATTATTCAAATTATTTATCGTCATTATTTGCGTTTTCCAGCGCAAAGTGATACACAAGATTATTAAATTCTATTCAGCGACCGGTTTCCTGGAAATCCAGGAATAACAGTGGATTTTATGAACCGAATGATCAGAAAATTTAAATATAACACTGAAAAATCTAAACAAAATTCATGGCTCGAATTGGCTGCATGCAGAAACAAACGTTGCAGAAAAACAATTGAAAAATGTTTCATTATTTTAAATTATATTACAACTATGCAATTATCGCCATCAATAAATCCTCATTCTCTTCATCATTTGGAGAGTGAGGTTTGAAGGTTTCTTGTAACTCATAAATAAGGAATTTCCTTCTGTTTCTGTTCGTATTTCAAATGTTTTCAACGTCCAACCTTGCTGCTTGTAACTGTATTCGCCGCCTCACTGTGACGTGTTTACTGTTTTCCTTCGATTGGAAACTCAATTTCATAGCTAATTTGGACTCCACTGAAAATGTGGAGGATTTTATACAACTGGTCAGCCAAAAATCAAGATTTGAGTCGTTGACTGGCATATGCAATTGGTGATTAACACTGATGCTTTGTCAAAAAAGCCTAATTGAATTTGTTACCATGAAATTTCACTCTCGATGAGTGAGTTCTCCTGCTCAACGTCTCTACAACAGATGATATGGAAGCTTTGGTGGACTCGAATGAGTATGCCTGTTTATCATCTTCACGGCGCCCATCTAAATGATAATTGCCACATTTCAGAAGCATCCGAATCCAGTTGAACTGCTGGCGATGAAATCAGTTCTTATGACCGCGATCGTTGGCCAATAATCTGATAGGAACGGCGTCCCGATGGCTTTGTAATAAAATGGGTTTCACACGTAAAGCCCAGCATTTTCATCCCAAAATCACGGCACACGACAAAAGTTCCGGTTCCTAAGTGCCCATGAAGGGGAATTTTGAATTCCAGCTCCATTGAATTCATCATCAGTTGTTGCAAATTATTTTTGGGAAGAATGATTTATTTTGAAAGCGGCGTGAATGTGAAGGCATTTTACTTTCCTCGATCTTTTCTTCATTCCTATGGCTGCTATCGTTGTAAGCTCTGAATTGCGGACGAATTGACGGCTTCTTGGAAGCCTTTGGATAAGCACCTACGGCCGCCTCAACCCTGCTGACCCAAAACCGAACAAAAAACCTTTTCTCGACAATGGCTCCTTTCGTTCCGCATCCAGTGAGGTTGGTTTCTGAGGGCAACTTGCCGTCTTTCCAGAAAGTAACACGATTTTTAGTAAAAATCGCATCGGAAATAATAATGGCGCGTTTCTACGGGGGTATCTGGGGAAATTTTTCGGGCAACTCCTGCAAGAGAGGTTGGCTGCTCTTCGACATGAAATAAAGCCAAAATGTTTTGTTTCACTGTAAATTGAGTATGACACAGGAAACGACACTATTTCGATTAAATTTGACGTCTCTTGACATTTCGTTGTTCGAAATTTCGACAGTCTGATCGTGTTTGAGTACCTCGCCGTCGGGAAGTCGAAGGAGAACAAGCTCGGTGTGCTTGGCTTAGCGCCGACAGTAGGAAATCGTCAGTCCAACAGCAACACCACGGACTACGTTTTCATCAACTTTTCAGGAGAGCCAAAAGAGTGGTTTTAAATGATTTTTTCCGAATTCACTAGTTTTTTTGCTTCATTCGATATTTTTAAGTGTCCAAAATGTAGTTTTGAACGTTTTCTAGTGACTACGTGAGAAAATTTCAATCAATACGAAAAATCGTTACAGTAAGTGGTGTTGAATCGTCAACCTGTGACGGTACGTTGTGTTGATTCCTCCCTTGCCGTGTATCAGAGATACACGGCAAGGGAGGAATCAATTCTTTTTCAGGTATAAAAGCAAAAAATTAATTGAGCTGTGGAAACCAATGGTTCCTAATCGCTTGAGGATGGCCGAAGGGGCGAAAGTGCTCGGCTAAGCCACAAAAAAAAAAAAATCTGGAGAATAAGTCGCCTAGTTATCCTCCCCCTCAAAGAAATGACCGAAAAAATTTATTATGTTCGACTAGATTAGGCAACTTTCTGTAAGTTTTTATTCACTTTTCTATCCGGATACACCCGGGAACCTCTTAAGAAGTAGGTAGGCATTTGTAAGGAGATCAAGAAAAATCGAATTTGCGAACTTTATAAAACTTTAATTTTTCTATACTAGTGATAACGTTAAAAACAGTCGTAGCTGAACTTTAAAGAGGAAAAATAGCTGAGTCAGGTAACTGTAGAACTCACTCATTATTGAATAGATAAATTACATTAATTTCTTGAGAATCACAAAAACATTATCTTTGGTTTTGAGAAATATAATAATAATAGTAATACAGAACATAGTTTAGAATTTAGGAACTACAATCAGAAAATTTCAATTAGTTACAGTCTTGTTGAATCAGTCTTCAGTTGAATCAGTCTTCTTCAATCGTGACTTAGAAAAAATTACTTATTGAAACAAAAAATTCTACAAAACAAAAAAATCTGAAACTTGCAACACAATAGAGTTTTTGAAAATAGGATGGTGGGCTCAAATTCTTGATTTGTTTTGTTTTTTATTTTTTGTTCTGCTCCCAGCTTTTGGTGACTCATGATGATTTGGTGGTGGTAGATGATCGTTGTTTTTGTTGATCGGGGAATTCTCCAGCGGTGAGAGAGGGTTTTTCTTTCTTCTTTTTTTGGTCGGTTCGGTTTCATCAGAAAACGCTTGCTTCGCCTTCTTTTTCCGACTCACCTGGTCATGAGGGAGATCGTCATAGAATCCATGAAAATCCGTAGGGATCATCGGCTTCAGGCTTTTTACTAATTGACCCATTTGTCGTGCGGATAGAGAGAGCCTGCTTGCAAGATTTGATTTTGCTTTAATCCTTGAACAACGTGTGGTCCACGAGTGTGGCTCACTAAGGGAATGGGTGTTTTCTAGCATTCTTCGTGAACTGCACAAACTGGCTGGGAAGGAAGTGCTTGAGTTTATTCTTCAATTTTTAAACTTGATAATAAACTATCGCAAAAACGAAAAGCCATCACATTAGTTGATGTATTGAGCTCTTTATAAACTGTAAGATTTGAAAAAATTCACCAAAAAAATAAAATAAAGACTTACTTTTTGCCGGAGCAGTGAACAGATGGGATGAATTCTTAACTATGATGATTACAGTTCGTGGTGTTGCGTCGTCTACTGGAGATGATTCAAGTCCGTGGTTTTGACGTTTCTTTAAATTTCGCGCGATCTATTGAAGATACGTCCGAATTATCAATTTTCCTAGAACCGCAGCGAGAATACGCTTCGTTTGATATGCGTAACTCATTTTGGCCAAAAATTGCAGTACGTGGTGTTGCTGTTGGACTGACGAAATATTACCTTCCTTTCAAGGCCACCGAACGAACGGTCCTTTGACCGTTGAAAGTGAGTCTGCGATCACATCATTAAACCAGTTATCCGCCAAAGCTTTACCGATGGCCACACGCTTTTGCAAGGACAAACAAATTATTTCCAACAACGGGATTTAAATCACAGCGATTATATAGCGATTTTAGCTATAATTAATGGGGAGTTCGCATCGATTTATTGGTTTATTATTCAATAACAAACAATGGTAATTGAACACGAGAAAAATTTTTTAACCTCTTCAAAATTTGATGTTTTACGTATCAAGGCATGTTGAATTCAAATATCCAATAATAAAAATTCTGTCCGTTAGTCGCACGCCGTTGACCGTCAACACTTTTCTGAGGAAACTATAATAGCTAAATCCTTGAGTTGTCCACCAAAAATCATACTTGGTCTGTCAATGGCTCAATTCTATAACTAAGCGCTACCTCAATTTTAAGGGTATTTTTGAGGGGTTTCAAGGGAGAGTTTTTCGCTTTTTCCCAGGTTTTTGAAACATTTAATTTTAATATCAATTGCTATAGATTTTTTGACGTTGAATCGAATGGGGCCATAATTCATAGCTTCAAAGGTTCTCGCAGTTTTTATGTGAAATGTTCAAGATTTGGAAATATTTGGCAAGAAGGTATAACTCGATCATTTGTGGAGCAATAAAAATCGTTCTATATTCGTTAAATTAATCTTACTTTGTATCAATTAATTGAGTAATCGCAAGCTAAAGCTAAACGGTTATAGAGGGGTTGTGAGGGGGAGAAAGACCAGGCGACTTATTCTCCAGATTTTTAATGGCTGGCCGAGCACTTTAAGCGGTTAAAGTTAAATATTGTTTTTTCCAATCTGTTCTATTTCTCAGGAGTGGCGGTCCCAGTTTTGGACGGACCCGGTTGCCCGCAGGAGGGAGTGTTCGCCACGGCTCATCCTGAAGCTTGCGATCATTTCTTCCTCTGCACCAACGGAACTTTGACGTTGGAACAATGCGAAAACGGTCTCCTCTTCGACGGCAAAGGCGCCGTGCACAACCATTGTAACTACCACTGGGCCGTCGATTGCGGGCCTAGGAAAGCTGTTTGTGAGTTATAGTCATCGAATAGTATCAGTTGCAAGGAAAAAAACTACGTCTATTGATTGATTTTATACCGTTGGTTGATCTCAAAAGCGGGGGAATGTATAAATGGATCATCAGATGCAGGCAGAGAGGAAAACGGTACATTATTATGCTTCCTAATGAGGACAATTTTAGATATTTCTCCTTCAACCTACCAAATTGGTTAAACTGTCGTTAAATTGAACGCATCTTGATACATTCTGAGCATCTAACTGTCCTTACAAAGATATTCTACACTGAACACTCGACTTTGCTGAAGCTTACGTTCATTTCTCATCAATTGCCGTTTATTACAAATACTAATTTTCAGTTCATTTTTTTCAGTGGTACCTCTCAGCTCACCAGGATGCGAGTACAGATACGGAATTTACCCAGAGGGTCCTCATTGTTCGTCCAATTACATCAAATGCGCTGATGGATATCCCTATTTGAACCATTGCAAAGCTGGACTTGCTTATGACGAAAAAACCCACTCCTGCAATTGGCCCGATCTTCTTCTGGACCACTGCAACCCCGAAGGTTCCGAAACGCAATTTTCATATTTTTTGCTACGTCCAATTAATTATTCGTTTTATTTTATTAGCATTGACATATGTTTTCAGAGGTCGTCGGATTCAAATGTCCCGACAAAGTTGACCCGCATTCGATTTCGGCGAAATTCTCCCCCTTCCCGCGGTTCGCTATTCCCGGAAACTGCGAACATTTGGTCACCTGTGTGAACGGATTTCCTCGTCTGATCGCCTGCGAAGAAGGCAAAGTTCTCGACGAATCTAGTCTCACTTGCGATGATCCCGAGAATGTCCCTTCATGGCAAGTATAATTGAATTCTGTATGAAATATCGCATTCAAGAGCTGTTTCCAGAATCAGTTCAGGAAACAATGCAAAATTGGATGAACAATAAAAATACGATCAGGAGCATTTTTCGTTCTTTGTGTGAAAGGTTTGGTTAAACTCTTCATATTTCTAGCAGTCGACGTTGCTGTTTGACATCTTTTTCGTAAAGAGTTTCCTTTTTTTAACTATGTCTATTAATTTGTGATAAATTTTCACAGCGGTCATTTCAAGAGGAAGTGAGAAGTGAACGGCCACTACATAATTCCAAACTGATAGTTGCAAATTCGAAGGAAATCGCCCAGCTTGGCGAGTTTCGCATGAATAACCGCAAGTTGAAATTTTCGACGTTCTATGTTCGTACAGTTCGATCCGTGTTTTCCCCGTGATATATCTGCAATAAAAGATTGACAAACCTTTTCACTTGGTTGTGCTATCTGTTTTCTGTTTTTTCCCTTCCGAAAATCATTCGAAATAGTGAATGTTCCAACTAATAGAGTGATTGACGACGTGCAGTCATTGTAGTTTTTCAACCAATATATTATTAAAATAACAAAAAGCTAACAGTGCGATTGGAGACCAGTGACAAGTGACCAGTGATCACTAATCGATCACTAAGATGGCCACTGGGAAAGAAATTGCGGACCGGCTGAGGAAGGTGGTATTCCATCATGCTCTGCGTTCAGGGGTTTGTTTCGAGCGTTTATCCTGCAAATGAGATAATTTGAGTAAAATTGTACAGGCGGCATGAATAGGAAAAGTGGACAGTACGATTTGCGGCCTTGGCAGACCCTTATATTCATTTTTTTGGTCGAATTATTTTCCGTGACATTCTTGAAACACATTTTTCTGACATTCAAAGTTTATCAAAAATCGACTCTAAATCCGCTTCAACAGCAACTGTTAATAGGCAATTATTGAAGTTTTCGTGGTTTGTTGTGTTTTTTGAATATCATAGTGACAAGTAGCTTAAACTCTTCCCAAGTTATTTTTTCTTCTTCTTTTTTTTTAAATACAATGTTTGTAGAATGCTCCAAAATAGTGCACAACAGCAATAGTTCAAGGTTATTTATGAAGCTTGAAATCTTCTGAAGATGGGAATATATTTCCCGAAAGCTCGGTGATGAAGCGGTGAGTTTTTGCATGACCGTACCCCTATCATTGACAACCAAATCACTTACATTAGCAGGAACGTCAGGAACAGCAGCAAATAAAAAATGATACAGAAGAGCAGCGATAATTCCACCTGAGCACGGCCCTACCCAGAAAACCTGAAATCAACAGAATTAATGAGCTAGGCTTAAGAAACATAATGTGGGTAAGTGCTCTATTGCATCTATGTATTCGTCTTTTTATTTTTCGAACAAACTGTGTCTTCGCTCCGATTACAGCTTAACAAAATTCTTGTAATCAGTTAGGTACCATCTTTATAACCTGAGTATACACAGCACTAACCCAGTGGTTTTCCCAAAAGTTCGCGATAACGGCAGGTCCCAAGCTTCTTGCAGGGTTCATGCTCGGACCAGTGTACTTCATCTTGAACAAATTGGCAGAAGAAACGTAGTCGAAGTGAACACGTCAGTAACAAAATTTGGGTTGTGACTGCTCACATTAATAAACGTGATCCAAGAATTGGCTCATGATTCATGGGCCCATTTTGCTGAAAATTGGGCTATGCCAAGTCGCTGGATTTATTATCAGCTAAAATCGATTCTTGGAGCCTCTACAGATATCCTCTCAAACTCCTACAAAGGAATCTAAAGCTCACCAAAATTCCAACACATGTATTAGATGACTATAGATACATCCTGGCAAGCAAAAGCCAACTAAAGCGGTTGAAGGATTAAAAATCGTTTTTGCGGCTGGTGCTTTCTGCGATTACTGAACCAAAAACTCCTTCCAACATTCTGAATATGTTCTGCGTTCAATCACGTAGATATTTTCTTCAATTTCAACCTCATTGAAGCCTCATGCTTGCCAGGAGTACAATGCCTTATAAGGGACATCACTTACGCTGGACAGATGACCAACAGCTACTGCTAAACCAATTGCCATTGATGCAGGAATCTTCGAATCAGGCTTATTCGGATCGATAACGCCGAAGACAACAAGAACGAGAAGAAAGCCTAATATGAACTCAATACCAAATCCCTGTGCAATGGATAGGGACTGGTGTACTGCTGTCGAGCCTAGAGTGTCGTGATTGTTTGTTGGCGTCAATCCCTGTAAAACAATGGATTCGCAGTTAACCATAGAGTATAATAAATTTATCGCACAATTAGTTTCCATTGTGACAGGTATCGTTATAATGTCAACTATAGTCTAGAATAAAAACACTTGTACCTGGTGGGATCTACCGGCGGGCGAGTGAACTAAATTTCCATATTTTCGAAAACTGGGAATCGGCTGTTATTCTGTTGGCCATACTGTCTCCCTGACTTTCAAGTTGAAGTTACAAACAAACCTTTCAGTTTTTACAGTGTTTTCCGGGTTATTCGATAGGTAATTGGGTAGCTACAGATCACTCGCTTGCTGGGAGATCTCGCTAGGTAAGAGTGTTTTCATGGGAGACCCTACTATAGGGCATAAGTATTGTCCTCATCCATAGATATCAAAATCTGCAGGAATCGAAGGCCAAAAACGTGCACGCTCTTATCTATTTGGATAAGTATTCGTTGAGAGCGTTTGAGCGATGCTCTCTTCTAAACGATTCTGGTTCTTGAGGACGGCCAGGAGGTTGAAAGCGCTCGACTATGAATGAATGCGAGAGGAGAATTGTTCACCTAACGGTTCACTCAACAAGAGCAAAACCTACTTGAAATCGAATTTACTTTGATCAAAGCTGCGCCTCCTATACCTCCGGCCGATTGGGCAATTATATACAGCAGACCGCGTATTATTGTTATACGTCCGGTAACGAGTAGTCCACAAGTTATTGCTGGGTTAAAATTGGCTCCAGAAACGTGGGACAACGACTGAAAATTTCCAAAATATATTATATTTACCGATTTTCAACATTAGAATAAGAAATCAGATGATTAAACTTATTTATACGTGCGAAATTATGAATTTTTCATTCACCTGAACTGCGACCACTACTACGAATCCAAAGGTAAGCGAAATGAGGACAAAGCTCGGTGCTGCTGAAGTTGCGGGCAAAGTAAGACTTGATACGCATCCAAAGTAAGTGATGAATAAAGTTCCTAATGCTTCAGCGACGATACTTTTGCAAAGGTCGGCAGGACGATCTATTTCGTTCGTACCGATCACCGACTTGATCCTTTCACTGGGTGGCATCGTGGAAAATATTGATAGAAAGTTTGATTATACCTACCACTCGTAAAATAGATTCGTTTTCGTGGGTGAACCGTGCGCCTGATTGTATTGCGGAGGACCGGTAGCTGGGACACTATTTATTAAGTCCCTAGCAATTCTTCACTTCTCTTGATGATGCAATTCGATTTATATAAGTGAAGTTGGGGTGATTTCGATACGACTACAACTAATTAAACTGATCTCGCTTCAAAGAAAGAGTTGGCGAAAGCTATCAACACTATCCTTAAATTTGTACAAGCCCTAGAGGCGGCCTAATGTGAATCTGCAACGTAATAAAGTTTCGATTTGTATTTAACATCCTAATCGTTCAATAACGCAAAATCAAATCTAAAATACCTACTTGGAAATTTTGGTTTGGAAAAATTTACCTCTTTCGAGAAACGGCTGTAAAATCGTATTGTTCTTTTTAAATTAGGCCTTCATTAATGTTTTATTGTACTTTAACTTTTATGACCCTCTTTTTCGCGTCTTTTGCCTGTTTTCCCCCGTTAACTTTCAGATAGGTATATTACCCAGAGGCTAGAAAGAGCTATCAAATTCCTACAATTTGGTGTATAATTATATTTTTATGTTATGTCCCCGCAGAGTTTTTCGCGCTCGAAGAAAAACGAAAAAACGTCTTTTTTTTTAACCAAAAAGTGGAATTTATATCTCGAGAAAAAAAACCGAGTCCGTGTCTATTTTATTTTTAATCGATCATAAAAATTAATTTCCTCAATTCGCTTACACAGAACCTATTTTTTCAAAATTCGCGAACGGGGCGAAAAAAAATCTGAATTGAAACGTCAAAAGTATGAAAAATCGAAAAAATTGAACAAAATTATTAATCGTTAGAATTTGATACTTTTCATTTCAAATTCGAATTTAGCGTCTAATTTCATCTAAGAATGAGTAATAAAATAATATTGAACAGTACTGTTAGTATTTGCAACGAATTTTCAAAGTTGAAAAGCGTAACAACGGTAGTACTAAAACTAAGAAAAACTAATAGTTCAGGTCGGATTTCCGTCGTTTTGACGTCAAATTCAGATTCAGCGTTAAATTTCCCATAAGAATTCGCTTAAAAACATAAATTTAATTTTTCACCGCTGCCAATGCCAGCGGAGCTCGAAATAACGGCCGGTGAAAAACCCGATTTACGGAAAATAATTTCTCTGGGGCTGTTTAAATTTTTTTCACCAAATTTTTTGCTATGTACGTGTGTAAGGCGTTCAAATGAAGACTCCTGCATAATAAAACAATTGATTCGCATTTATTTTGACCCCGAAAATCACGGTTAAAGTCCAATTTTCGAGCTTTCAAAAACCGATTTTTTTGGACCAGTTGCAGATTTTTCCGAGAAATAAAAAAAATCACAAAAATACATCTTGGTAAGACACAACTTTCCTGAAAATTTCAGATTTTTAGCTGTATTGAGAGAGGAGTAAAAAATCGTTAACTGATCGGTTGAAAAAAATCGCAGGGGTACCCCTTGGATTTTACGCGAAAAATTTTTTGCTTTCGATTTCGCTCAAATTCAGCATAATGATAGTTGATGATGTGTATATCAATAATATATGGTTCATTCTTTGTTTCTTTCGCAGTAAATAGATGAAAAGAACGTTTGCAGATGAAAAATGTCATGTTTTCGTGTATATTCCACTATTTTTGTTGAATAACGCCAAAACGGTTGAAAAATGGATAGGTACATTACATTGGGAAAATGTGGACAGTTAAATTACCCATCTTTTGGTATATTCAAACATCTGAACTGACGACTTTTTGTCTGGGTTATCCACTGCGCAAGTTACAAATCCTGGAAAACTTAAAGTTGTTATGTCTAATTTTGCTCCGCTGCCGCTGGTTTTTTAAAGAAATTTTTCAGCGTCTCGAATTTTATTTGTGAATTGGAGCATAAACTACTCTCATTGGTTGTCACGTGGCACATAAACGTTTTCGAGAATAAATTGACTGTTCCTGGATGCCCAAACGGCGAAATTACATACTACGCCATCTTGTTGTAATAAAGAGGGCACATGAGAATAACAGCCATGAATTTGTTTTATAATTTTGTTATTATTAGATAATTACCTATTACAATATTATTACGACGGATAGCTAAAACTAAATTACATACTAATTGCTTTATTAGCTGTTGACAAAATTGACGATCATGTAAGTATACGAAAGCGGTATAATGAAGCGCGATATTAATGTTTTAACAGTCAAATAAAGAGCGAGCAAATACAGCGAGTGGATTTTCTTAATCTAACCAATACAATCGAATAATACTCCGGTTTTATTGTACACATCGAGGAAATATTATTATAGTTAATCTGATCTCTAAGCTCCGCTGTGTGAACTAACTGTTCGATTGCTACAAATCGTTTACATTTCATTACCTGGATTATAAAAAGAAGCTCGGACATTTTTGGACTGAACACAATTTCAAACGTTCTTTTCTGGATTCTACGCATCGCATAGGCAATTCCTCTGAGGTCCACTAGATTTTCTATACAATTTCAGCTACAAAGCTTCAAATGGTAGAAAATATTTTCTCTAAAAGGCACCAATTGGTATCATGGTTTAAAGGCATTAGTATTCGATCGAGTGCTGGCGTCATTTGATTGAAAATGTCCTTTGGTTGTTCTTAAATTGTTCTTATTCAGGTACATTTATGCAGTACACAATTACTGGGCATTTTCGAGCGTACGACTAAGCGATTTTTTACTTGATCTATCCAAAATATTTACCGGTAGTACTCGTATATGGTTGAAAAACGTTTTTGTTAAAGTTACTCAAATCAATGAAAAAATTTGTTTTTACACACCATTTGGTATTAAAAGGATACTGATATTACTTTCTTCAATCAGAAGCGATGATTTGAATTATGAAAAAATCGTTCAGAATAATGGCCCACTGTTCCATGTAATAATTAAATACTTCCGTTCTTAAGATTGCTACTTATTTTCATTCTCAAATCATAATTTCTTTCATAGGTAACCAGCTGGAATCGAGAAAATCCACAACCACGTTTGTCAGTTGAGATCTTGCTCATATTTCTGATTACAATAAACAGGCATTAATATAATAAATATGAACAAAAGTACAAACATCGTAGCTAATTATTCAAACAATTAGGTACCCTTAATAACACTTAAAGCTAACACCGACTGGGGATGATGAGGTTAACCAGTGACCTGAGGTGGCCACTGGGAAGAAAATTGAGGTCCGCTTGGGGAAGGCGGTATTCCTGCGCCAAACATGTTACCGTACTGACGAGGTACCACTTTTGGTGTAAATAGTGCCAACCTCTCGGGAGCGAGTCGCTCTGAACTTTGCCATCATGCTTTGTTATCGGCGGATAGCTTCATACGTTGCATCTGTAAATCGGATAAAAGAAATTTATACAGGCTGCACGATTGAAGGAAAAAGAAGGATATTTCCGCCCTGGGAAGGCCATATTATTATTTAATAAATAAACACATACTTAATATGTGTTTTGGTCGACTTTTTCCTCTTTTGTCATAAGCGATCTAACCAGGCAATCGCAATCTCATCTGAAGACGTTTCGGGAACAGATTTTTTTCCTTCTATGAACCGGAAAAAATCCACGATCACTGTAAGCTCTTTTTTTTTTTTTGAACGGTTCAAGAAATGTAACTCGTTATAACTCGAAATAATCTAAGTAAACCCTGAATACATTTTCTCAAGTAAGTAATCTTAAAAAATCCTAAGAAGAAAAGATCCCAAAAAGAAAGCTACGCCGAATCCTTTTACGGCTTCGAAAATAAATGAGAACGTTATGAGGTCTGAATGAATGCACATAGGTCGAAGAAAATAATTGAATATCATTTTCAAAAAGAATAAAATAAAATCCACATTGAAACACATACTTGGGGGGATTATTTTGGTGAAACCGAAATGAGTGTGGGATTATCAGTGTCACACACCTCGCAGTCTGGTATTTTGGAGTTGCAATTCTGGATTCTTACAACGGGTTGGGGTCCTAACAACATACGAAAATAATTAGAACAACAAAAAATACATGGTTTTTAGAGTTTTGTAATTACTATCCCTAAAAAAGGAACCTCAAAGCAGACAACGTTCTCTAATGATCAGTCAAAGCGCCCGAAGCCCATGCAATTCCAGGTTAAGAGAGCCCTATAAGTTATTTTTAACCTAGCCATTTTCCTATTTGGAGGGAAACGAATATTATTCTGCAATTCGACTTACTTCAGTCGCGTTACCGGCAGGAACTTGGCTGTATTCCTGAGGAGGAGCAGAAAGCACCAACTGATATAGGAGAGCGGCGGCAATTCCACCCGCGCACGGTCCTAACCAGTAAACCTGAAATCAACAAATGAATGAGGATAATTTTTGAAATATAAGTCTTGCCTCTGTTTTCAATAGCTGGCCACGCACGACCTTTCCCTTGGGAAATCATGACGCATGTAAACGTGAGAGGAAACCACGTTTTATCAAACTGGGTGGTGAAAAAGTATTCGTTTTCCTTTGGTTAAATTGGTTTTAAATATTAACATTTTACTGACCCAGTGGTTCTCCCATAAGTTCATGATAACGGCAGGTCCCAAGCTTCGTGCAGGGTTCATACTGGAACCAGTGTAGTCCACCTAGAACAAAGTTGTAAAATTGAAAAAAAGTGAACCCTTCAGTTTGGGTTATTCGGGCCTAGCGGAGTTGCTGTGTCCACACGCACCATTGAAAGAGATTAAAGATTTTTTCAAGATCTCAAGCATTCTATTCGGTAGTTTTTTTTTTTTTTTTTTGCAAAACTGGCACTACATGCAATTATTGAACCAGAAACTACAGAGTATATCAGTGTTTCAATATCTGGCCCTAGCCGGTGTAATCTCGAAAGGGTCACACTTACACTGGACAGGTGTCCAACTGCCACAGCGAGTCCGATAGCCAATGGTGCTGGAATCTTCGAATCAGGCTTGTTCGGATCGATGACGCCGAAGACGACAAAAACGAGAAGGAAGCCCAACATGAACTCGATGCCAAGTGCCTGCTGAATGGAGAGGGTAGGCTGAACTGCTGTGGAGCCTAGAGTGGCGATAGAGTTCTCTGGCGTCAATCCCTGTGAGACAATTGATGATTCACACTTAAAAATTCACTATTACCTATTTAAAACACATTTACTTTTCATTTTTTTGGTGTATAAATATTTTTGCAATTGTATTAGCTATTCGGTAGTGGAAAAGTCTCGACCACAAAAAATTGGTTAGAGAAAAGCCTTCAGCCTAATTCCTGCGTCCTTGCATCTACTTCTAACTGAATTCTTTCTTCCAATCTCCTCGAATCCAGGTCAATGAATGTCCGTTTCGATAGAGAACAACCAGAGCCCCATCTGTCATACTGATGAATCTATTTTAAATTAAAATGAGACTATACCAGTTGGCATGCAATGGTCCACTCAGTAATTTCAAAACGAGACTCAACCTACCTTGACCAAAGCAGCACCTCCGATTGCTCCGACCGACTGGGCAATTATATACAGCAGACCACGGATTATCGTAATACGTCCCGTTACAAGAAGACCGCAAGTTACTGCTGGGTTGAGATTGGCTCCAGAAACGTGGCCCAACGCCTGCAAATTTCAAAAATATATTATTTCCACCGATTTTGCTTATGGAAATAACGTGATGGAATTTGTCACCATGCAAATATTAAAAATATTTATTCACCTGAACTGCGACCATCACTACGAATCCGAAGGTGAGCGAGATGAGGACCAAGTTTGCCGGTTCTGAAGATGGTGGTACAGTGAGACACGACAAGCATCCGAAGTAAGTGATAAATAAAGTTCCTAATGCCTCAGCGACGATAGCTTTGCCCAGGTCACCAGCTCGGGCCATTTCGTTCATACCGACCAGCGACTTGAGTCGGCCTCGTTTGTCTGGCATCCTGCAAAATAATTGAACGAAATTCGATTATAATTATGCAGGTTTGTATTACACTAATCAGATAAATCCTAATTTCAGAATTTTGGAAATTTATTTGACTACAACTTTCCAATTCACTTCATGTATTTATGTAGCTCACAAAGCCTTCATTTTAAATTGAATTATTTTCCACCTTCATAAGACTTTTGGGGGGAATTTCGGCCTGTTCTTCCCAGATAACTTTTGAACCGACGACTCTTACGTATATTACTCAGAAGAGAGAAGGAGCCATCAAAATCAAAGGAGTTGGTGTAATTGAAACTAAAATATTGATCTCTATTAGCTGGCCGAGCACTTTCGCCCATTCGGGCATCTTCAGGGCGACGTGGAGCCATAGGGTCCTCAGCCTATGGGAGAAATGTAACGAAATGCGACGAGAAGGAAAAGAAGTAAAATATTTATCTTTTCCTGATGTCCGGGGTTGTGGGGGGAGAAAAACTAGGCGACTCATTCTCCGATTCTTTATTGGCTGGCCAAGCACTTTCGCCCATTCAGGTATCTTCAGGGTGACGTGGAGCCATAGGGTCCACAGTCATAATATTTATGTTAGGTCCCCGCAGAGTTTGATGAATGGCAAAAACACGTTTTTTAACGTTTACTGAAATATAGTTTAAAAATAATATTTTTTTATTAATTCTAAATTAAAATTCCTACACTTTTTTACACGGCAACTGCATTTTGAAAAATATCCAACATGACGCAAAAAAGCCAAAATTTAAATTTTGAAAAGAATTACTGATTTTATGATAATTTCGGTATACCGTGAGTCCTTGGTATAATAAAAGAGTAAAGATGACACTAATAACACTTATGGGTTCTTGCAATTTCAGACCTATTTTGTTTATCCAAACATTCAAGCACAATGTATTTCTATCGCACTTCTACTTGTTCTAAACCTAGGAGATTTAGATAAGATCACAACTTGTAGTCAAATGAGATTGTTTTCCAGGAAAACAGCTGACAAAAGCTATTGGAAACCATTAGCAAATTTCGCGACTGGGCGGAGAAATTGTGAACCCGCCACACAATGCAGCTTCTATTTTGAAACTGCGCTTCCCGCACTGAATGTTATGGCCACTGCGTTCTTTACCGATGTACTTTCGTTATCTGATTTCCCATCGACATTTCCTGCTGTAGCCTTACAGATGTAATCTGTTCTATTACCACTTTCACCGTGGTTTCCGCCAACAGAACGAAACGATTCGCTCGAAAGGCGGAACAGTTACGCTCTGCGTTTCCTAAATGTTCGGAACAGGCGAAAACAAATCGTTAAGAGGTCGGATGAGAAGCGACAGTTTGGAAAATTGAAGTCGCCTGTTCAGATAGTTTTCATTTTTACAACTAATCAATTATTTTCTCTACAAAAAAAATTGGTGACTTTTTGTGGATGTCATTGAGTGTGGTTATTATTATTATTGTGTTATATAAAAAAATTGGACGAATGTAACTGAGGAAAATATTATTTTAAATGTAACTTCGTACAATTTCAAAAACTGGATGCAATATTTTAATTTCTACAAATAGAGCAGGGGATAAAAATATACCTAGCTCGTCGATTTTGAAACGTGCTCAAAATGAAATTCTACCAATAAGCGAAAGAGTGATTTTTTAATTTTGCGAGAGCAGCAGAGAGAACGGACGGTTCAATTTGTTCGACGGACGCAATTGAAACATGTCCGTGCCATTATTTACGCTGTTATACTTGCAGTTGAGCGTCTGGGCGGATAGCTCTTCAGTTCTTGCTCTAGGAGGATAAACCATTTAAAATCACAATTCGAAGAGGAAGAAAAATAAAAACCTCCAAAATTGTGCATCCAAGTATGTGACCATTTTTTTATTTTGGGTCCAGAGAGCCTTGAATTCTTGGACAAAAGTACCGGGAAGAAAAATTCTAACATTATTAAGACCAAGTTTCTTGGTTTGTCAACTCCTCCTCCCATTATTTCAATATTGGTTTAACTGTCAAATTAGGAATTTATTACTCCTAGACAGATTGCTATAAGTATGATAACAAAATATAGAATACGTAAAATTATAAATAATTCAAATTTCGCTTTTAACCAAGGAGCGGTGACATATCAGTTTACAAACGTTGCTGCAGGCCGTTGCCTTCGCATCTGGCAAGTTTCTCTTCAACGCTGCCAACCCTGACTAGGAAATCTAAATTTGTCATAGCCATAAAACACTGAACCGTTAATCGACCTGCTCTAGCGGCTTTCTTCGAAAAGAATTACAAATTCGTTGTGGCGGTCTATTGCCAAAATTTCCTAGCTCGGGCAATGGTGTAAAAATTAAATAAAGTTAAGTAATAAATGACGAGTAATATAATTGGAAACTGAAACAACATCGTAATTATTGTTTGATTCATGTTTTTGAAAGTTTGATTCTCCATTACTCGCTTAAGAAGTCTTGAGCCAGCGCATCGTCGTAATTGGCGCGTTCGTCAGTGTCGTGACGCTTCAGGGCTTCGAAGCAGGATGTTAGAATGAGAGATTGATCAGATTGTTCAGAATCGTTAACTTCTGGCAAACCTACTGATTATTATAAGCTGAAAAAATAAAACACTCGTGGCAAAGTTTTTTTTTTAATTTTTTTTTTTAATGATCTTTTAGAATCTGGGATTTTTATAATCATTGCGGTTTTTCTAGTGCAGGGGTGCAATCAAGGATCTATATATTTGTCTTATTTTTTGTTTTCTTCTCATTCGACATTTTATTTGTATCGAAAAAAAGCATTTTCTTCCTTTGAACTGCTTGCGACTTTGCTAATTTTGAATAAATTTTGAAGATGAATCATTACATTTTTCCATAATAATATCCTCTCTCTAAAAAAAACCTCAATTGGACTACACACTCACTCTTCCTTATGAACTCAATTACAAATGTGTACTAATTAAATTTCAGAATAAATTATTTCAAGTCTCATTAATAGTAATTTACATAGGTACAACTTGGACCTTTATTGTCTAGAAGATCTACGAAGGGGCAAACTATTTGGAGAATACATTATATTTTATAGAAGCACTAATTCTGTCGATAATTTTTTCTACCCAAAACTCTGTTAACTGTTCATATTTAAAAGTATTATTTTGAGGATTGTTCCTAAGAATTATTTCATAAAGACATTACCTAAATGTCCTTGCAAATTACCATATATATAGGACAGACGATTTAAAATTGAGTCAATTTAATAGAATGATGATTCATTCGACTTTCCATGGAGTCACTGATTTTGATTCTCCGAAATATCGAGCTGAATTTTATAGAAGATTTGCGGCTAATGGATTCGACAGAGAAACAGAGATAATGGTTTCTGAAAATATAATCCCAGTCTACTCAATTGACCTCAGTTAAATAAAACTCTATTCCCCGTCTCCTCTGGCGCTTTTGATGCATGGTATTCTTCAAGATGAGGAATCCATAATACGCCTCGGATAGTGCTCCAGCTCGTGATCAGTACAAATTACGTTTTCGATAAAAACAGAAACGGTGCAGAGACGGTCGATTATCGATCCATCCGTCAAATAGCAGATTCATTCCGTATCGGATTTTCCGACGTCAAACTGTTCAGAGGAGGAATCCGCTTGAGTTGCCACCGATTAACGAGAAAATCGATTCGAAATAAAACGCCTGAGCGACTTAATCTCGATTTAAGTGATTTTTTCATATAAATTATCCAAAAAATATCGAAGAACAAAATTGGATTCAATTGAATCGGAATCACAAGCACCCGAGATGATCGATTGCTTCCAAAACCAACAGAAATGCTCAAATATAATGCTTAAGAACGTTTTTCAGGAGTTTTTTATCATCTTTTGAAACTGATTTGCAATGGTTCATTCCAGTCGAAACGATGCTCAAGAGAGAATGTAGGAATCAAGACGTGTGCCTGTTTCGTAATGTCCAAAGGATGCAACGAATTCTCAAGCGATGAGGAACGCTATGACATCATTATTCATGCCAGTTGCTCATCATGCGAGGATTGAAAATAAAGAATGACACTACCTCCCACTCTTCGGAATACGACTTCGTCTTATCCACCAGGCACCTTCAGGAATACGATACGATGAACAGATGATACTCTGAGGTCACTGAACGGTGCCTCGCCTAAATGCCATCACGAGCATGAACGAGCCTACCTTTTATGGTAACCCATAATCACGAGAGTTCCTTCCGTACCAGAAACATGTTCGTCTATTTATGGAAAGGGGATGATACAAAACGCAGACATGCATGTATTTAGGGATTTTCTTGTCATTTACTGCGAAATAATTACCACCATAGAAAGTATACTTGTGGAACAAATGACGAATTTCATACATTATCGTAATTACCAACTTCAAATAATACCGCTGCTATTAACCGTACAGTGGTTTACCATTTCTGCAGCTAATGAAACAATGCTGTGACAACACGTCACAACGAGTGACGTTTTAGCTCGCGAAAACCGAATTACAAAACCTTTTTTTGAGATCATGGAAAACTGAGAAGTTTTAATTGTTGAATTGCCAATATTTTCTAAACGGAATATAAAATTGATAAGCACCTCAGTCAAACGCTGTAGAGAGCTTACCACCGATTTCAAAAAGTTTCACAACTTTGGAGTAACCAAAAAAATCGCCATTTTTTGATAGGGCGTCACGTAGGGAGCAAAAAGGTCTACTTTTGTTCGTCGATTTCACCCTTTATAAATCGATTTAATGGCCACTTTAGGAATCCATCCGACTTGGAATTTGATATCCTTTAATTCGCCTCTTTTTTGCTAGAATATGCCGTTTTGGAGTTATAAACCGAAAACTGAAAAAGTCCAAAAATGTTTTTGGGCTCTCGTAAGTATAACGCACCTGTAATGGTGCGTCTACTGGATGAATTTTATCCAGCTCAAATAAAAGGAATCTTTGCTACTTCCAGCTTTAGCAAACCACTTCCGTGTCAGATCAAAATTTTATTAGGTGGGATATTTACTTTTTGATTTTTCGCGGGCCGCGAATTTCGGCGTGGAGAGATTTCATAGCCTCTAAAAACTAGATTGAAACAAAACTGAATAAAGCTCGGATTAGACTTCATTTTTTCCACCGATAATATGTAATGGATGTCTAGTCTGGCGAGTGCAACTGTTCAACCAAAGCAAAAAGAAAAAAAAACGAGTTTTGGTCTCCTCAATTAATGATGCACGTTAGTAATTATTAGGTCTCGGCGGTACCTGTCAAAGAGTAATTTCATCTGCGACGGATGGTACCCCAAGTCAGCCCAAATCCTGTTGAGCAGATATCTTTGGCTCATCCCTGTCCAGCTGTTCTGCAAGGCTGAGGGCGGTTCAAGTTCTACTGGTTGTACTATATTTTCTGCCCAAACATCGACCTCATCAGCTCCTCTGTCGGGTTCTATGCCGGCTCCGTCGTTTCTAACGTTATCTTCACGCGATATCTTCTCATCGCCGTTGCTCCGTGCTTTCGCCCCTGACGGGACTGATGGGCGAACCCTGCGATTGGCCGCCATCTGAAGTAGGAGCCCGCGAGTCAAGGAACATCAGCTGAAAAGCCCTCGGGTCTCATTTGAATTGCTGAGTCCATTTCTACCCTACTTTCTTACCTTCGCAGGATATTCGTTTGAAAGTGAATCCAAAGAATGTGCTTATGCAAAGGGAAGATTTTTCAAGTTTAACTATCTCTCTCTATATCTCGTTCGATATCTCATCTTCCTCAGCGAGTTCCTCTTAAATAAAGTTCCGCTAAAGCGGAATTCCACATTGCGCGCAAAAATAAAAGCGTCGCCATTTTTCAGAGTTCACTGCTTCACACAAACCGTTGGGCACCCGAAACCGCGGCGGTATTCTACTTACTGCGACGTTTCGGCTGAGCATTCTCTAAACAGGGTTGGTATCGATTGCTGAGCTACCGTTTGGCGGTAATAGATAGCAATGTGATAAATTTCGAGATAGCATCTATCAGTGTCGTGACTGGCAATGGATTCGTCTGTGACACGGATTGAAATCAATCAACTGACCCGCAATTTTCTCGTCTGACTCAAACTGAGGCATTAATTTTTGGCCGATTGACATCAACCGTAAAGCGTATGAATTGCCTCGACAATGTTTTACATCAACCGGTCATGTACCTGGTTCGATAAAACGGCTGCCGTGGTGAAATTATCTCAACGTTAAGTCATCAGCAGAAATCATAATGACCAATATATATCCTAACGCTTGAGGATATTCACGAACATAAACTTGGGTAATTATTGTGGGATTGAAAACTTCTAGAACCATCCAGTCGTGTAGAATGGTTGTTGCAACTGTACTGCAGCTAATGACCTCGAGGACGTTGATGTGAATTCAAGTCTCGCCCCTTAAGCCCTACATCGCAGTTGGTTAGTTTCCAGATTTGGAAGTGGTTTTATAGCGAAGTCGCATTCTTAGGAAGATCTCGCCGGTGAAACTTCTTCGGTGGTCGTTTAAGCAGGATATGTGAGAAAACTTTCAGAAGGCTTGTGAAAAACGTTGAAACTTTGAGCAAAGCTGTTAAAAAAAAAGTTGGGAAGTTGGCTGGGAAGTAAATCATACGCAAAATCGGATTATCTAGAAAGTGAAAGTAAACATCCACATTAAAATTTAAAAAAATAAAATAATAATAATAATGTAAGTAGACCTGATGAAACTTAGGTTCTTATTTCAGGCAACTCTGTGGAACCAGAAAAATAACTGCAATACATCAAGTCTTTCAATGTTTTTTCTCTTTTTTATGCCAATCCATCGCAGAAGAACTAACCTTGTCCCAAATAGATAGCCTACGAGGAAAAGCCGCCCATCGAAAGTGAAACAGTTTATTAATTGGCAGATCAGCTATTAAAACAGGTCGTGTCAATTGGCTCCCGTGAGACGCAGCTTGTCGTGCTATTCTGAACATGAACTTGGCTACCTTCCAGTAAACAAGTTATGATGTGATACGAGTGGGACTTTTTGAAGTCGGCCGAACAGAAAAGACTATTAGTCGAAAGAGGAATTCGTCGAAACATTCGAATAAATCTGAGGGACGAGAAATATCCATAAATTCAAACAAAATAATGACGCAGTCTTTTTTATATAGGGCGAAGTGGCTTCGTACATTACTCCGCAGAATTTTCCGTTTAGAATAATGTTTCATTATCATTATTTCACTATTACATTTTTAAATTTATTATCACTAAAATTCTAGATTACATTCATAGACAACTGAAGACCGTTTTAGTTATATAAAGCAGTAAGTATACAGTCTAAATAAACAATAATATTAATACAGTCAAATAAAATTAAAATATATAACTATAACGAAAATTTAAAAAATATACGTCGTTTCAATCTTTCAATTGTAACATTAATAAAATTCGCTCGACTCAAAAAGATTATTTCTATTTATTATCTCGTTATCGAACAACCATTGTGTACTACAATATTGTCCACTCGGTAATTTCAAATGTATTGTAATCAGCGACTGCAGTAGATTAATTTGCACTGTTTGCCTCGATCGAATAAAAACGAGTACAGCTTCAAGCATAATGTGCAGTATCTACTAAGTTTTTCTCTTCCGAAATGAATTTGTATTTGCCCTTCCTTCGGAATATGTTCGCGATGAATTTTATTGAAACCCTATTGAGCGCTGTAACATCCTTGCTGAGCAGATTGGAAATTTCATAAAAATTTCATAAAAACTGACTCGACAACTGACTCGAATTCGACACGCTGTGTAAATTTAGGAGAATGTATGCCTCAATAAGTGGCTTTAATGATGGTTCCAATAATGTTTCAATTGTCAATTTGAGTAGTAAACAACGCTTCAAAGGTAATTTCTTTCACTCTCGAGTAATTTTTTCACTCTTATAGGCGATTAAAAACAACTTGAACCACAGTTCCCCATGATGGGTTTCCAGTTTAAAAATAGGTTCTCATATAAGCCAACGAGTTCAGAAAGAAAAAAAACTAGATAGGTAGGTTGTAGTGAGAAACGTAGAAACGTGATATAGCATTCTTTAGTGAGCTTCAAGGTCATGTCGGATTGAGAATAATCGCATTCATTGTCACATTTCTTAGATCGCTGTTTTAGACATGGAAAAATCCGCGCACGTCGGTGAGTAATAATGAATATATTAAGATTTGGTTTCTCTTTACCCTCAAAATAGCTGATTATCTTACATTTCTTTCAATTATCCAGTACGGAGTTTGGTAAATACGCATTCGCCTTTCTTGATTCGGAAACTGTTATTTAATTTTCTATTAAACCGTCAGAAAATTGAATTAACCGATCACCGACCGAATTAGCGATTAACGGAGCGAATATTTAGCGCAGAAGTGTTCAAATTGTCATTCAAAAGGAGCTTAGCACATGGCGCAGTGGACGGGAAAGGTTCCATAGCACAATGCAGGATAACGCTCTTTCATCAGTGAAAAGGTTGATAAATGTCAGCCTTCGACCCCTCTTAGGTATAATGTCAAAATGTCACCCTTACGAGGGCAAATTAGTGAAGCTGTTAATAGAATAGTAAAAGATGGTGGTATTATTTCCGAACGTGACCTGATCTTAATTTATATTCCATCTAAATAATCTAGTTTCTGTTGAAGGCAATAAAAAGTCCCGTGAGAAAACCTATCGAAATCGAGTATTTTTTTTTTTTTTTTTTTTTTTTTTTTTTAAATCAATACGTAAATGTTTTCTCTGGATTTATTTAAGACTATCGAGAAGGCTGATTGAAATTTAATTAAATAGTGTACCATTATTCAATATTCAACCGTTCTCATTCTCTCAAAGTGAATTTCTTATTGTACTTAACCGTTAAAAATTCGAATCTCTAATCAAACTAAAAAACTGGAACTAGTGCGGTACAAACGAGCCGAGGTGATATAATAAAATTTCTCTCGTACCAGCTCTTCTCTGATACGTATGTCACAATTTTCGAGAGCGGTCTTGCTACTGAGAACTGAAAGCTCCGACAGCTGTGGGAAGTCCCAGGATCAAAGAAGCAGTCCCTCCTCAGTAGGCATCGCATAAAAAGCTGGCCTTTCCAACGCTGGGTCTCCCACAGAAAAAGATACGGGCTCATAGTCTCACAAACACAGAGGTCCTGGAGGAGATTCTGAATAACTGATGACGTATCCTGGGTGGAAAGTTTCGCACAAGAGCTCGCGTTGTTGTTCCTCGAATACTAAACTGGTTCAGGGCATACGCGGGTATTTTTTAGGCCGCCCGATCCGTGCAATTTCACATCTGAGCTGTATTCCAGTTATAGCCAAAGCTATAAAAAGTTATCCTGAAGTTTATTAGTCCTAATTTGAGGAGTTTCTCCTGTTCACTAAAAACATTCGTGGTCATAATCGAAACGAACCCCATAAAAAATGATGAGACTTAATTTTCCTACTAATCGCTCTAATTTTGAGTGACTTCTTCCAAAAGGTATTAAGCGCTCTGGTTAGCATTTTTTTCGCCATCGTTTGACGGTAATATTGGGTAATTAAACAGTAGAATAGGTTGAGAAATTGCACGATTTCGTCTGATTGTAAAGGTGCATTCATTGTTTTAGAGAGGACGTCTCTTCGAAGTTGTAATACAAGGTTATTACCTACGTTACGAGCCAACCATTAGAAGTTCATCCAACCGGCTGCCATCTGGGTAGTAATTTCAGATGAAAATGCCCAGAGGAAGATCTTGATCTCGAGAACGCATCTAACTAACCCAATGTTACTATGATGAAATATTGAAATGCGAAATGAACGCCCTGTTAGAATCGGTTGGCTGCCGTTGTTCGATTCGCTCTGGTCTAATTATATATTACGGCGGTTGAGTGCTACGGGAGTTGAAACACTGTTCGCAGGGAACGGAATCTCAGACTGGAAAAATATCGACTTCATCCAATGTTATACCATTTTATTTTAGCAATGTGATTCGCCAACGAACGTACGATGAATTAACCCCGGGGAGACTATAGGTCGATAGGAGACAGTTCTCCCGAAACTTGACAAAATTTTAATTGTAAGCTCAATATTTGCACCTTCAGACATCACAAAAACAATGAATCTTCGAAGCCTCCTGGTCATGCACGAAGGAAAGGATCGACTCGCCAGACAATAAGAGATCGGAGAAACATTCTGCGGGATTTGTTAAAAACAGTGACTCTTCATACTTATTTCACCACAATGTCTTACGAATAAACAGTTCGAATAGAGTTGATTCAACATGAAATCAGGCCATTTTTGGATCGATGTAGAGTAATGATTTACTTACTCGGCTGGCGATACCGAAGACGATCTCGACGTTTCGATTGGCATTTTCGTTTCGAAATATCGGATCGCGCTTAACGCAAAAGTCGGCCAGGTGCTTCGAAACAGTTAGCAAAGTTATCTTGCAAAAGACTGTCCACTGTTATGGGCATGAAAGTCCATGAGCCGGCGATTCCGTCCAACTGAAGCATCGCACGCAACATTGGTACCGACGCATCAGCTGGATAGGAAAAACGAAAAATTCCCCTACATAAAATTACCGATTACACGCGAAAGCGTCGAACACGCGACCGCGGGGAAGATAATACCGCGAAAATGAGCTACCTATGTGAAAAATGTGACATTGGGAGAATCGAACGAAATAATCACCTACATCGCAACGAAAGTGGCCTTAACTCGTGATAAATTGAGGCAATAAGAACCATAATATCCCCGAGTCGCCAACTTTGGATGTGGTTTAATTGAATATCGTCAAAACTGTGAGGGGAATTCACTCAGTAATTATATCGATGTATTTTTCGATGCAATTTCGTCAGGCACAAGCCAGAAAGTTGAAAAAACTTTGTAAACCAAAAAATGTGGAAAAATATCACATGTCCGACTTGTTAATCGCCTCCTACAAAATCACTGGTTCAAAATTCATTTGACGGAAATTTATCACTTTTTCAAAAACTTTAAGTTCTATTTTCATTTATTTATTTCTATTTCGTCGTTATCTAATTTTTTGTTTCAAATACTAATTAGAACCAACACGCTGGTGTCAACTCTTCGAATTTTGTGAATATTGATCACGATTCATTTACAAGATTTTACGTGGGATTTGACTCCCTCGTAACTTCTAAACTTAGGTTCTCGATAGTGAACCTTTGTAACTGGTCGCTGACCACAAACTTCATTGTTACGAGTCCCTTTAATGATTGGAATCGTCGTGGCCCTCGCTGTGGAATACAACCTTGTCTATGAAAGTAGGAAAAAACACTAAATAACCGCAATGCGCATCTGGTACCGTCTAATTGAAAAAAATCCTAGTGTACCCTTCCGTTGAACGAAAAAAATCGTTCCGACCGAAAACCCGACAGTTAAAGACTCCGTGAAGTTCTTCTAAAGAAGAACTACGATTTCGAGAAGCGCTCGAGCCCTCAGGCTCCAGATCTGCCTCCATCCACGAGTTGAGAGCTGTCATTATAGGGTCTGTGAGACATGGGCTATGGGAGTTGGCGAGGCTTCGTGAGGATGATAACCGTCACGCAGTATTCTTTTGCTGGTAGAGCTCGTCTTTTGGAAATCACCGCAACAGCAACAAAGAAAAAAGATCTATTCGAGTCAAACATTGAAGTCACAAAAGCGAGGTCGCGCCTCGATTCCGTATGCGTGCTGCGTTTTCCCAATGTACTTCTCCACCCATGGGTTTTTCTTTTCGCTTCGTCGCCTGAGAGGAAGCCTTGGTTTCGTCCTTACGACTTGAAAAAATTGTATCCGCCAATTTAGAATATTCCACTCGCGTTTTACGCTTCAATTGTCTGAACAGTTCAGCAAGTATTAATCGATAATTAGGCTCGTTTCTAAATTTTGGATGTGAGATGGTAATGTTAATTTTGCCTCGAATTTTCCAGTATAATCAACAAAATATTTTTCCACTTTTATTTTGATACTGGAAAAACTTGATGTTAATTAAATTTGATGTTAATTAAAAAATATATAATGTTATAAAAATTATCCAGTTTCTTGGAGTTTTAAGGTTGGTTCAAATATAGAGTTTTTAAATGAAGTTTTCTTCTTCTGAATGGTCTTGGGAATAGCCCAACTTTCAACTCGCTAAACTTGAATATATTTTTCAACATAATCTACATTCTTCATCTACATTCTTCTTATCAACCTCCTTCCTGGTTTAGACATAAGCTTTCGAATTCTGGCGATTTACCGCTCGCATTTAAAAATTTATTTAGTACGTCTAAATCATTTTTCTATTCTCCACCCTTCGGAATGGTAAAAAATCAACCGTTCTCTACACTTCATTGCTAAATAATAAAGGGAAATATTAGATTTTCGACTTTTGCGCTCGAAAACTTACATTTTTGGTAGGCAGGAGATTCGGCAAACGCACTCGCACATATCATTCGAGCATAACTTTTATCGAACAGACGGCTTTTCACTGAACGAGCGCAAAAATATCAACTCCGAATGTCAATGTCGAATTCAACAAGCTAAATTGTAAATTTATTAGGCGAAGATGAGCTCGAACAGAGGTTTAAAGCGGTCGAGTTGAATCTCAAGGTAGAACTGAAACCATCGCAGGCCTCAAGTCCTTGGTAACGGAAAATGGGCTCCAACCCTTGACTATAGAGTGGCCCACTGTAATTGGGACAGCCCTGCATACACAAATAGGGCCACTGGCTGCTGATAAGGTTCATGCCACTTTATTCTAAGACCATTCTTCTATCTAATTCGCTCCCATTGCCGCAATTACCATATTTCCGCCGTTGGCTTTTCATTCAGCACGTGACGCTAGATCACAGAGAAGCGTACCAAGCACGCATAGGAAGAAAATTGAATGAACGATTAATTATACATTACCGTGAACAGATAGTGTTTGTAATTAATTACAAGGAAAAAAGGACAACAAATTCAGCCGTGCAATTTTCTTTCTTCATGGTGCTCGATTTCACAGAATATTTTCCGCGAGAATATACTATTGTTCGACTTGTCTCTCTAAAAAATCTAGTTTCTGGACCATCGAGTTGGGTCCATTTCTATGAAATTCTCTCAAGTATTTATATGATTCAAGAAATCTTAAAGTATGGCTGAGTGAACCAATCGTGTTTATCCACGCATCTGGCTTCATACCAACATCGAACGCATGAAGAGTGTATTTAATAGTCCTAGTAAGAAATAGAACGGCTTTGTAATTTATTCGAATAACATCATAGCCACGTCGTGTATTTATTTTCTCATTTGTTCAGATGAAAACCAACATTTCCACAAGTTGAAGTTTTTCATTCAACTGACTCATCAAGCGAACCTTGGGCGTTTTAATGTTTGGCCTGTCCTTGACGAGGGAATCTCATTGGCAAAGTAATGTCTACTCCGAGCTATAATAGTATCATTTAAACTCGGTCGACTAGGATACAGTTAGTTTGTGAAAATAGATTAAGTTTAAAATTGAAAAACTTTGAGAAAATACGAAGACGAAAGAGAATTTTCTTTATTAAGCTGCGAGAAAAATGATTTTATTTACAATTATTCCATCATTTTCTATTATTCATTTTCTCGCATCTTGATAATAAATTTATCTACCGTGCTTACTATTTTTCATCATCATACTATTTTATATTTTTCTAAGCACAATTCTTTCCGTCACTTCGACACCCATTCATAATAAATGCCCGTTATTACGGTAGTTGTTTTGGTACCAACAAAAATTCAGAAGTTCGAAACGACTGAACGCCGACTCAAAAGCTGTACTAGAGTTCCTACAGTGAGCGACCGGTGCACGGCGGATAGCAATCAGCTTGAAATGCGAGGCGGAAGGCGAGGGGGAGTACCTATCTTAATGTTCCAACGCTATCGGGAGATCCCCTTTGAAGAAATACGAAGTTAACTTCATTTCCGGTCCACGTACTTCAAGTGCACTTTTTTTCTATTTTCTTATACGTCAATTAGGTTGAGAGTAAATAATTATAAATTATAATAGGTAGGACATATCACAAATAAATATACATTTGTAATGCATTAAATTGTAAATTTCAATACTAGAAAAAAAAATAAAACAAACGAAAAGACAGTTTTTTCAAAATAGTTCAAAATAATTCCGCAAAATGTAATATTTGTGTATAAATATTTTTTTATAAGGAATAATTTGCCTAATTATTCTCCTCCTCAACCGATTTACAATAACCAACTGAAAATATCACAATTAAACCGTAGTGTTTTAACTCTAACAATTATGGTATTTTATTTACTTTTACTAGGTAGTACGGCGTTTCTCAGCCCCGAAAATTATATTTTGCGTCTCATAATTCAATTAAGGATTAGTCCAATTAATTCTTTATTTCTTTCGAAATACTATCAGTTTACCCCTCTTTTTTTAATATAAGAATGCTTCATTATGGACGATCATTCCCAAGCATTTGATATTCATCCCAGAATAATGGCTAGAATTTTCAACCATGCTATATTGCGCTGGACCGAATTAAATTTATTTTGTATTCCATTCATTATTTACTTACTTGCGAATTTGAAATTAATTTTCAAGGAGAAAATAAATACCTGTTAGTTGTTGATGAGGTAAATAGAAAATATTATGGTAGATCCCGATGGTTTCCACGCACGACACGGACGGACAACCGAACAGGCAGACGAGCGGGAGGATTGTGCGAGCTGAGGAGCGAGGATACGGTGTTCAGCCAATGTGACGTTCTGCCAGCGTTCTCCTCCTATTTCCCCTCCACACTCCAGTTTTCTCTGCTTCCGTTAACGGATTAGGGTCGTTCCAAATTCTCAGGCAACCCACGATTTTCAAAATAACAATCCGCTTTGGTCACCGGGAATTGCTTATTCAAGTAGAGAAGGAAAAAATTCGTCGGTTTTTCAGAATTTGTATTTTCAATATTCCTACGCTACAGAAGACCGAGAGCGCTGATAAATAAAAAATAAAACGAACGCGAGTGAACAAATCAAGATAGCATGTTTTCTTTACTTTTCGAAACGCTACAAAAACTAATAACCACAGTTCGAATTATTCGCCGAATTTTTCATACAGAATCTTATCCAGAATAGAATGAAAAACGTCGCCAAAAATTGGCATATTTAATTGCTAATACTTGAAATACTCAGTTGGAAAATCTATAAAAATCGTTAAAGCCCTTAAAGAAAATTAATAGACAGTAAAAATATTGAAAGTTTTCTTCGGCAATATAATACACATTAGATTGTTTATCACGAGGTGATGCCATATTCGTCCTTTACAACCATCATTAGGAAGAATTCTTTCTATGGTCTGTTTGTTTGCTTTTATGCGCTTATCCCTATGTTTGCTTGTTGTTTGTGGATCGAGCTTACCTGCATGGCCGGAAGGTGTTCCTTCGTCGTTAATCCGATGATGTTTTCTCGCTTTCGTATTATTCTCGATTAATGAGACTCTGAACGATCAACAAGTTGCTGGTTTGAATTCAAACAATTTCCAGTTCGACTGAGGAGGGCCAATTACTCTTGAATGATTCCAAACGTAATACATGTAAAAACTCGCTCTTTGAAGGGAATGCCGAAACTACATGAAATTTTAGCGTACCAAATATTTTGGATTCACTATACCTGTAAAGTTGTCAGCTGATGATGACGTACTTAAGTCAATTTTCGAAATTCGACTCAGAAAAGTGAATCGTGACATTTGAAACTGTTTTTTTGATGAATGGATAAAATCTTGATTAAATGTTACGTTAGGGCTACCTCAGGCAAGAACGAAGATTTTTAAAAAGGGTCTTTTTCGTTCTTTGGCCAGGAAAAGGGAGTGCTGGTGTGCCCAATAATGTCATTCAAGTTCGAATACGACTGCGTCCTTTGAATCGAGTCAGTATTTAATTTCATTATTCAATTTCATGATAGGCAGGAAAACCTGGAAGAGACTCGAATAAATATTATATGAATATTTTATTATTATATTATACGTTATTGAGTCGTGATGGAACCGATTTGCACAATAGTGAAAGTTAATTTGTAACGCTATTTATAGAATTATAAACTTTTTTTCTTTTTCAATTAAGCTAATAAGATACATTCTGCTACCTATAACTTAATATTCTCGATTTTTATACGATTACGAAAATTCATCCATTAAATCATATAAATGAGCTCATGGTGCTTAACAGTTAAACAATGTTTTTAAAATAGTATTCTCATATTAGAATAGAAATATAATTTGTTCGTAAGCTCTTTCCTCGGGGCCGCTTAGAATAAATATTCATAGCGTCGACTTCTGTACAAACCGGCTTTAACGAGGAAACACGTTTATCTTTCGGCTATAGTACGAAACAATGTTAAATGAAGACATGAGGTAAGTGATTAGTCTGTTTTGCCAACAATTGACGTTAGCGAAAGAATACTTATCTGGTGCGAGCCTTTTTTCTAGTTCGTCCGATATTTTGCATCTGACTTCCGTTCTAAACTATAATGCAATTTGATATTCCGCAGGCAGTTCAGTAATTTTAAATTGGTACCCTTGAATTGATGGTATTGACGAGTTTTTATTTTCATCATAATGTTCAATATCAATTGCACGTTTGTGGTTATTTTTTCGATGGTTCTTCATACGATACAATCTGCTTGCAACATTTGGAATGACGGCCCGGAATTCCGCCCTTAATCTTATTATAGCCGTTAATTGGAGTTTAATCTTAACAAACAAACGAAAAGATAAATGGCGGTGAAACATTGGGAAACTCGCAAGTTATTCGAGTTATATTGTCTTCAAAAATGTAAAGATCGTATATACTTTCATTGAAGTTGCAGTATAGGAGCCAAAAAATTAATACGCACTCAACTCTAAATTTCAAGGCGACTTAGGTCGATTTTGGTTAATTTTGATTCAATTAGTTTCTCGCCTAACGTTACAGAAAAAGTTCAAATTTTCAACAAAAATAGCAAAATCTTTTGCAGGATTACAACCTAAGTTTTTATGGGTATTTTATCGGGCTTACAACAAGAGAAAATTAGAATTTTTTTGAAAATGGGTACAATTTAAACTTCTTTTTAAAGCTGAAAAGATGAGGGGTTTGAAAAAATCAGGATTTTTGGTAATAAGTTATATTATTTCGTATTTTCAGTATCAGTGACCCCCTTTTTTTCCAACTTGAATTAATTTTTACGACCTAGGTACATAATTATACACGGTTTATGTAGCAGCGTTGATCATGGCCTACGTCCTTGGTCAAACCTATCGATTAAAAATAGTTCGCGTGGCTTTGGGATAAAATATGCCACGTGAATACAAAGTGGCCTTTGGTGAGGGTTAAGCTTTTCACCGCAAGGCCGTATTCTTTCTTCGCTCTATATCGAATACCTTCACGTACTCAATGACAAAGGAGCGACAGGTCAGATTTAGGAATTTGACATCGTTCTAATGAAAAGGTATCGAAGACGAAAAAGAATTCAGGCCATCAATCTTGCACGCTCTATTGCAAGAATGAATGAACATGAGTTTAATATGATTAGCCTGTTTTAAAACGTGCAAAAGTATAGTGCGGTCTAACGAACACTAACAGCTTTTGAAGTTTTGAAAACTGCGTATATATGAAAGCGACACAATGGTTTAAAAAATCACCTCAAATATTTATACAGTGACTTGAATTCTCTAGTGCCACATTCTTTCATTATTGGAGTATTTAATTTTTTTCATCATACCTTCGTTTTTTTAAGAATATTTTTCTTCCTCTCATTAGTTTCACGTACGCTTTATACATTTTAATATTTGCAGTACTTCCACAGAAACGATGGCGTCAAGTTCTCGCCTCATTGTAATACTTGTACCAGATTTGAACTGAAGCCGTTTCTCAAGAACGCTATTTATCAGTTACCATTTGTTCCAAGTGGGTACTCACCGTAAGAACATCATTTCCCACTAATCGCATATTGAGCTCAAATCACTTTCTACTCGTTAGTTGTACATTTCCCATCGCGATAAATATTCTTCGGAGTCACGAAGTTCTAACGATGTGATTGACTCACTAGACTATCACCTCATTAGTTCGGATTCAACCGAATCAACTGAAAATAATTTTCAGTTTGTTTATAAATAACCTAAGTTTAAATTAAAATGGATTTCAGCGAATTTGACCATATATGGCAAAATGTAGGTTTTGATAATTATACAATCACTTGAATAATTTCCTTAGAACACGACTGCTTATATCAGTTTTCTAAATTTTTACAGCTTTATAGCCACAGTTAGATTTTTCAGCGATACCAACCTCAAACTTCCCGTTTTTATGCTTTCGAAAACTACGATCTATCTTACTGCACATGAGTGGCCAATTAACAAATCATTGTTGGCGTTATCAAATCGTGAACGATATGTAAGCGAAACAAGTTGTCAAAGGTACCTGTGGCTTTTCAGCTGTTGATTTGTGTTGTTGCATTCCACAACAACAATTGTCAGACAGCCATTCTGACTCATATCATACACGCGATTATTTCCAGTTTGTCAACAGGTGATTCTATTTGATTAGGTATATCATGCAATTCGCATTGCCGCTATCATGTTGGCTCCATTCCACATAGGAAACGCAATTCACGGGCTAATCCCTTGGGAATCTTCCGACGACCGGTCTTCTCGGAATTTGAGAATCATCGGTACGTGGGAATCGGCTGAGCTGCGAATTGTACCGATTTGCCGCTTCTTAGTTTTAACTTTCATGCACATCAAACTTTGATGGATAAATATTCCTACAAACTAAAATATACTTAGGTGGGGGCAATCATTTTTGTGTAATCGAAATGGACAACAATTATCTAGGAGTTAATTCTAGGAATTACTCTTCTAAATGGTATTTTTTGGTGCTGAATATTATAAAATGAAACTTCATTCTTGAAAAAAATATCAAGATTGTGTTTTCACCTTCTACTTATCGATGCTACACAGGAACACCTGAAACCGAGCTAGAAGCAGAAACGAATTCAACTGAGACATATTCTCTGCTTTAGCGTACCGAATGATAATTCACTTCGACAGTGAAGTATATTGCTCACTCGCACAGGTCATAAAACCCGGCACCGGCAGCCGTATTAATTGCTTGAAACGCAACGATAACTATGCAAATTGCACGTCAGACATCCATCAGTGGCCCACATCGGCCTGTCGCATTTTCACTTCCATGTTTACTATTAAAAATATCTTATGCAATGACATAGGTAGATTTATTTTCCGTTCACCTGTTCGATGAAGTGTCTCTTCGCTAATTTCTTCCTAAGTATCTCTATAAATTAATATAGGTAACTGGAATCGTCCACATATCCCTTTAATACATACCATTAATGTTCATACCTTTCGTTCTAATTCGGTTAATCTACTTCGATTTTTTTTGAAATGAAATTACTTTTTTCTTAATTCTATTCAAGGAAAAAATTATTCGAAAGATTTTTTTTTAAATGACATATAAAACGAGTTGGAATGAGATACGTAATCGGAAACATGACATTTGAAAATGGAAAAAAGAACAGAAAAAGCTTTTGCTCGATTTACAATTATTTTCAAGGCCCCTGAGTTCTGAGTACTTCGTGCTCAGTGGGAGGAGGCGAAGCCCCAGGGACCGAGGCTCCGCAGTGCCTTTCAGCTTACTAAGAATTGACTCGAGTTTCTCCATGATGGGGTTCCCGTGTAGGTTTCTACGAATTCATTATGAATGGTGGTTGTTGTCAGTCAGTTCTCTAAACGTCAACACGACCATAATACCGACCTGCTTTCGTAAATATTCGACATTTCAATTTGTCATTTTTTCGCAGATTGAACGGGACAATTACATGTATTCGAAAATTGATAACTAAATTTTCATCGGACAGTAGGTGATTTTGCTAAAAAAAAAAAGTGATTTATTATTACTAAGGGCGCTGCCCCTTTTACCATGCCTTAGTTGGGGTAGGTGGCGTCTATGTGCCTTCCCTATATAGTTTTCCCGCCTGTATGGAAAGCTGTCATGTATAGTTGGTCTAGCAGTAACTAAAATTAGGTAGAAAAACCAGGAGACTCATTCGGTCACCAGCGAATAAAGAATCGTAGAATGAGTCGCCTGGTTTCTCTCCCCCTCGCACACCATCGACATCAAGAAAAGCGACGACAAAGAAGGTTATGTATGTTATATATGTTTTTGTATAAAAAAGCATTGGTGTTTCAACTTGCGCAAGATTTAGTAGACACACCAACTTTCAAGTTTTCCGAGATTTGTGACTTGTACCCCGGATAACTCAACAAAAGTCGTCAATTCCGATGTTTGAAAATGCCAGGATACAGGTAATTTATTTGTTCTCAATTTCTCAAAGTAGTGTACCTATGCATTTCTCAACCGTTTGTACGGTATTTAACATTATCTGTGAAATATACGCGAAAATATCCAATTTTTACACTTTGAAAAACGTTCTCATCCATTTAGAACAAAAGAAAAGAATAATGAAGCATATATTATTGATATACACATCATCAAATATAATTATGCAAAATTTGAATGAAATCAAAATCAAAAAATGTTTCACAAAAAAATCAAGGGGTACCCCTGCGATTTTTTGGAAACGATCAGTTAACTATTTTTTACTCGCGTTTCATTGAAGATAAAAATCTGAAATTTTCAAGGAAGTTGTATCGTACTAACATGCATGCTTTCAATTTTTTTCACCTCTCGGAAAAAATTTCAAGTGGTCCAAAAAAATCAGTTCTTGAACTCTCGAAAATCGAACTTTAAGCGTGCTTTTTGGGTTAAAATTTATGTGAAACCATTATTTTATTACGCAGGAGTCTTCGTTTGGATGCCTTACACACGTACATAGCAAAAAATTGGTAAGCAAAGTTTAAACCGCGCCACAGAAATTATTTTCCGTCAACCGAGCTCATGACCGGCCGAAATTTCGGGTGAAAAATTAAACTTTTGTTTTCCAGCGAGTTCAAAATCAATTCTTCAAGGAAACTTAGCGCTGAATCCGAATTTGACGTCAAAACTACGGAAATTGGAGGATAACCGTCAGTTTTCCACATTTTTAGTACTACGCTGGATTTCTATTTTTCAACTTCGAAAGTATATTACAAATACAGGACCGTTCAATTATAAGTTATCACTCATTCTTACAGAAAAATAGACGTCGAATTTGAATTTAAAGTAAAAAATGGCAAAAAGCGAAGAATTTCAAGTCATTTAATCAACTTTTTTTTCATACATTTGAAATTTCAACTTGGGAATTTTTTTCACCACGTTCTCCAATTTGGAAAAAAATAGTTACTGTGGAAGAAATGTGAGGATATTCAATCTAGAATCTATTGAAAATAAAAAAACAATCACGATTTTTCTCGTTTTCGAGATATTTTTGGGTTAACGGTAAAAAACGTTTCAAGATATTATTAATCTACAAAATGCTGTCGTACAATGTACATAATATCTAATGAGAATCATTTTTCGATTAAACCGCGAAAAACTGCAGAAATAAAGTGGTTTCGAAAAAGGTCAAACTCTCTCAAGAAAAATCACATAGGCCTAAATTAAATGCACATCAGGAATTTGCTATTCACTTGATGAATTTTAGAATCTAATCGAAGAGTAAACAGCACAATATCTCCTAGCTGCCTAATGAATTGTTTGTCTCTTATTCTCCGCGTCTGTTTGTCCTATGCCTTCATAGGACCATCGCCCATCGCTCCATCGCCTACTCTATCAAAAACAGATACTAGTTGTTATCAATATTTTTATGTTAAATAGTATGTTATATGGAATAAATCAATAAAAAATCCGAGCGAAGTCAGGGACTTGACGGTTTAGTTCGGTATAGGCAAATGCGCTTTGCACTGAAGTTGAGTAGACGTGCCTTTCGTATTGAAGAGGCGGATTCTCATTCTCGAGGCAAGAGAACGTATAGAACACTTTTGGATAAAAAAAATCCTTAATTACTAAAGCAAAGGATGCCTCCCTATCTGTCTGTCGGTCTGTTGTTGCTCTTTCAAGTACGAACGAATGATCACATGATG